>JAJOOH010020984.1:0-17624 GCA_029582605.1 Solanum gracilifrons | reverse complement strand
TAGTGGGGTGAAGGGAAGGTTCTTAGGTGATGGATGGCTGCCTGAAGAGGGTGGTGGTCGAGGTACCTCTGCTAGCAATTGGAGGACAATTTTTACCTTGTTGTATTGCCATGTATTTAGTTATGCTAATATGCTCCATGACTACTTTAGTTTCACGCATTTAAGTGCCTTTCATTTTAGTCTCCTTCACAAAGAATAATGTAATATGCTCAAGTCATATGCTATGGGAATTGGACCCCCTATTATCTTTGCTTGTTATATGATAAGACGAGCTAATTTATCATCAAAATGTGCACGAACATAGGGGAGTTCATTATGTCAAGATATAAGGAGGTTGCTGAAATTGTTCTAAGATATCTGGAGCACCGAGATCGCCTCAGCATAACTTCTTTAGTTCCTAGAATAGCCCATTTCCTGCGTGATCGATTTGTACTAACTATTTAACGGTTTGTGACATTTGACTTCATTTTAGTGATTTAATCTGCCTTTACTAACTGGGAAATCTTGATGAATGAGATTTGCATCTTTAATGTTAACTACTGTAACCTAAAATTTGTTTATTTTACTTCTACAAATATGCATGAATCATATACCTCATGTCCTTAAAATACTTTCAGAATGAGCCAGTGGGTTCATTGCTCTTGGGGAGATGGCAAGTTCTCTGGATGGTGAACTCATTAACTATTGATTTCTTCTCTTTCTTTCAATTTTTTTGTTGAGAATTGTGTAGTTGGAACAGTTCAGGGAATCGTGATGTTATTCTATATTCATTTGGTTAATTGGTGAGGAAGTGGAACCAGACTTGATTTTGATTTTGTTAGGATTGAGGATCTTTAGTCATTTGTTGAACTAGGTACTTTGCCCGTGCTTCATGCGGTCATCAATAATAATTGCATTGAACTTGCAAATAATCCTTTACTAATATCCATACATTAAAAATAATGGAAAAAATAGATTCTTAAAAAAATATTAGCAATATTCCAACATGAATTTGATTATTTGTCATTACCACATAATTCAAGAACCTCTAATGACTGAATTATTCAGGAATTAATAAATCATTGATTCTTTAATCAAACATTAAAAGAAAATAAGAATTATATATACAAAGGCATTTTGTAAGAAAAGGAACACATTGAAGTTGCATAGATTATACAATTGTGATATATGTCTCGGGGGAAAATTTGAAAAATTGTTAACAAATTCAAAAAAGAAATTATGCTTGAACATGAAAGCAATTATAACTTTTGAGATTGCAAAATGAATTTCTTCAATTGATAAGTGAGAAACTTCATAACTATGTAAAAATATAGATAATATGTAAGCTTATATATAGTAGTTTTAAGTTATAGAATTTTATATAGAATATGAAAACATGAATTCTTGGAACTGTGTACAATAATTATTTTCTCCGCAATGAATATATATATACCTACTATATGTGTACATGTTCAATATAATTGCAGACAATAATTTTGCAGAAACATAAAGAACAAAGTTTAAAACATGTATTCAAAAACAACAATTAATATCATAAGCATAAATTAATGACTATAAAAAAATACCAGGATATGTAAAATTAGAATGAAATAGAAAGGAAAAAATCGAGTCCACTGAATGCTAAGTGTACCCTTAAGAAAATTTCTCTCCTCTAATACATGAGGTTTAAAGAATTAGATCCTCTCAGGATAGAACGATTTTATTCACAAACGTATTGATACGAAAACAATGGTGTTGGTAAGCAGGTCAACAAGAGTAAAGTAAATGAATATTTAATTGTGCAGAAGAAGAAGAAGTTAAGAATTTTCGTTGTTTTAAAATGAGATGAAATTCCTCTATTTATAGGCAACAAAGGGTAGTATGAACAAATGTGTATTGTGACTTATTGGAAAGGTCACAACCTTTCATAAATGTCACAATCTTTCATAAAAATCGCAACTCTTTATAAAAGTCACAACTTTATATAAAAGTCACAACTCTTCCTAAAAGTCGCAACTTTTCATAAAAGTCACAACTTTTCATGAAAAGAGAATGCTAGTTTTGGAAATAAATAAATTAAAATGGAATCCTGGTTTATGGTGGTGCCATGTAGGCAGGTCTAGGGTTCTCTTTTATATATATATATGATATATGATTATTGAGGAAGTGGAACCAGACGTGATTTTTATTTTGTTAGTATTGAGGGTCTTTAGTCATTTGTTGAATTGGTGAGGTGTGACATTTGTGTGCATGAGATGATTTTTTGTGAGTGTGAATGTTCCATCTTTGTCCCTTGTCTTTTGTATATGTGTGTGTGGTTTTGGGACAATTCCTTCTAGTCTCGTCTTTTTGATTTTCTTGACTTGTGGACAAACAAAGTTTCAAAGTTGGGGGTGTTGATGAGTGGTAGATTTCCACTCATTTGAGGCTCTTTTCGTAGTTATATTTGCTTGTTTTAGTTTAGAATTGGTGCTTTTAATGTGGTTTCTTTCATACTTGCACGCAAATTAAATGGAGAGTTCCTACAAAATGTTGAAGGTGCAGGGTTAGCGCCATTTGATTGTTGGGGAGGAATCAAAACAATGACTTTTCATGTTGAAAACAACATGTTTAATTTTATTTGCTTTTTTTGTGGTGAAATTAGTTGTCCCACCACTTGTTCTAGAAACATATATGCTTTCTGCACCTTTGTTAATCTATTATTCTTGACCCTATAGATTTTTATGATTATGGGCATACTGCTGCATCTTCGTCCTTATATTGTGTAAAGAAGTTAGGGTGGTTCGTAAAATTCTGGCACATGACAGTGTTCTAATTAAATAATTTCAATATCTTGCCGGAGAATGCACATAAAATTTCTCAATATTTATCTTCCCATCCACGAGTGAAGGAGGTCAATTATGCAGGACTTTCTGACCATCTAGGGAGGTCTTTGTAGTTCTCTTAGATATTCAAACAAGTGATTTTTTTGGGAATTTGAACCTTATGGTTGTTGCTATCGTGCCTCCATGAAGCTCTCCCTTGAAACTAACTGTTTAAATGTTGATCAATTTGAAGACAATGGGTTCAAGATCGGTGCTGAGTTTTCTGACAGGTTCTTTAGCACTCTTTAAGCATGTTGCTAAGGCTACCAAGTACTTCAATACTATAGTCAGTTTTGGTTAGTTTCATCTTATCCTCAATTACTATTTCTAAGATAATTTTTTCCTATCAAACTACTTTCTATGGCATTTGCCTTCTCAATCTTTTCTCTGTTGTTTATAGTAAACATGCAAATATTATTTTGCTGTGGTAGTCCCTTATATTCTCTTTTGATATTTGGACTGTGAGGACACAATCTCATTTTCAGTAAACATGCCTCCCTTGTACTCATTTAGTTGATTGTTTCTACACATATTGTGATTGTACCCTTGTCAGGCTTTGATATTGTGGATGTTTTTGTCGATATTGTGTTGGATTGGTCTATTTTAGTTTTTGATTTGTAGTTTGTATCTTTTTTTTTTTTGATGATAAGATTTGGATTGATGATGTCCGATGAAGGATAGAGAGTGACGACATTCTTAAGGTTAAATCGTCGATTGCTTGTGAGTGTTTGATTGACGTTGATTGTGGCCAAGTCAGAGTAGCCATTCCTGAATAGATTCATGAGGTTGCCTCATGATAGAGTGGTTGATGGCTTTCCTAAGGGCAAAATCATCGTTTTTTTGGGAAGGTTTTGACTTAGTTGGTACTAAGTGCATAGACATGCATGTGAATAGTGTTGAGCATACCTCTCCATTTTATAAGGTTGAGCATGTTATGAATGATTGATTTTGTAACAACTCTTCTTGTGACTTTTGATTCGTTAGCGGTTAAAATGTTTTTGCAGGAATTGGAGTAGGGTACAAGAACGTAAGAAAGTAAACGTTTTTTCCGATATGTATAGCCTCCCGAGTTCTTTGATATTTTAGTTTCGGATGTTATTGTTGTATCCTCGAACCATATACCAAAAGGCGTCTACTACCTACTTGTTCTTGTTTGCAAGTGTATTTAGAATGCATTTGTGATCTATAGATTGATTATGATCTGTGGGGATATCTGGGTGTTTCAGTCATTAATAGAAACCTATTTGAGTATGGTGAGTCGTGGGCATGCCTTCAGAATAGGCACTAGTCAGTGTTCTTCATTTCAGTATTATGAAAAACCATAAACTTGTCCACCATGACTAGTTTCAAAATTCTACTTATCAGAAATAAAAAGAAGGAATAAGTTTAAAGAATTTATAGAACTTCAAAGTAATCGGAGTGTCTTTTGTGTTTAGAGTTTGTGAACCTTCTTAGCTATTGTTACTCTTAATCTTTAAAGATCCCGAATACAGTATTTAGCACGAGATATTGAATGTAGGTCCTGAATGGTTAAGTAGGCGATTGGACATAGATTTAATTGAAACTTTCAATAGAAGTTCTTGAAGTTGGAGTTGTATTGGACATGTATCGCACTTGCAAAAAGTTGAAGTTCAATGAGTTGAAACAAATATTCACTGATGTCTAACTTGAAAAATCCATCTCCAAAAAGTAACCAAAAAATCAGTCCAATGCATAACCAAACAATGGTTTAAAAATAACTTTTGGGAAAAGGTAAAAACTTTCAAAGTTAAAAAGATTCTAGGTTAGTTGTTGGTTTGAGATGGAGCGGTTTGCCCGTCTCTGAGGTGTTAGTGGGGTGAAGGGAAGGTTCTTAGGTGATGGATGGCTGCCTGAAGAGGGTGGTGGTCGAGGTACCTCTGCTAGCAATTGGAGGACAATTTTTACCTTGTTGTATTGCCATGTATTTAGTTATGCTAATATGCTCCATGACTACTTTAGTTTCACGCATTTAAGTGCCTTTCATTTTAGTCTCCTTCACAAAGAATAATGTAATATGCTCAAGTCATATGCTATGGGAATTGGACCCACTATTATCTTTGCTTGTTATATGATAAGACGAGCTAATTTATCATCAAAATGTGCACGAACATAGGGGAGTTCATTATGTCAAGATATAAGGAGGTTGCTGAAATTGTTCTAAGATATCTGGAGCACCGAGATCGCCTCAGCATAACTTCTTTAGTTCCTAGAATAGCCCATTTCCTGCGTGATCGATTTGTACTAACTATTTAACGGTTTGTGACATTTGAATTCATTTTAGTGATTTAATCTGCTTTTACTAAATGGGAAATCTAGATGCATGAGATTTGCATCTTCTCAATGTTTACTACTGTAACCTCAAGTTTTTTTTATTTTACTTCTACGAATATGCATGAATCATATACATCATGCCCTTAAAATACCTGCAGAATATGCCAGTGGGTTCATTGCTCTTGGGGAGATGGCAGTTGCTCTGGATGGTGAACTCATTAACTATTTGCCGACAATAACCTCTCACTTGCGCGATGTGGTATGTTATTTATGTCATTGCAGATGTACTTTTTTTGTTGTTGATAAAGGTAATGTTGAATTCCTCAGCATTAAGGCTACTTCTACAGATATGTATGAATCATATACCTCATGTCTTTAAAATACCTGCAGAATATGCCAGTGGGTTCATTGCTCTTGAGGAGATGGCAGTTGCTCTGGATGGTGAACTTATTAACTATTTGCCGACAATAACCTCTCACTTGTGCAATGTGATATGTTATTTATGTCACTGCAGATGCACTTTTTTTGTTGTTGATAAAGGTAATGTTGTATTCCTCAGCATTAAGGCTATGCCGCTAACCTCTAAAAGATGTGCCTAGAAATTAAACAAGGAAGAGTAAAAACAAAAGAAGAAAAAACTAAATACTTACAAAAGCACCATAAAATATACTCATCGTTGATCTACTAGTACACCTTTATACCAAAAGTATGATGTATTGAAACAGTTTTCTTTGACTGTCTGAACAGGGTTGGTACTATCCTAAAAATGTCTATTGTTTGTTTTCTTCCAATAGAGTTCTTGAATCCTAAGGTTCTTTGATTTCTTCTCTTTCTTTCAATTATTTTGTTGAAAATTGTGGAGTTGGAACATTTCAGGGAATCTTGATGTTGTTCTTTAATCATTTGTTGAATTGGTAAGGAAGTAGAGCCAGACGTGATTTTCATATTGATAGGATTGAGGGAAATTAAGGATGTAACATGGTTCAAGATTTAAGATAACTCCCAAGTATTTCTTCTGTTTCAGCCTTTGAAGGTAAGCAAGGTGGATCAGAGGACGACTTTTTTTATCTTACACAACTTCTATTATTATTGTGGGTTTCTATATGATTTTTTTTAATGCAGTTTTGTATCATGACACGATATTGAAGTGACTGTTCACTGTTTTGTATACAAGATTCCTCTTATATGGCTCTTGTTAATTATTCTTATTCACTTTCCCCTCCATCAATCAAGAGAGATGGATAGGTCCTGGTTTTAAATTTATATCAATCAGGTTAGCGAGCTTTTTGGTTTGAATAATTATGTGAATATCTAGGTTTTGTTTGTGTTTGTTTTCATTCACCTTTCCTGCTTTATTTTTTATTGAAGGGTTAGCAGAGATGTCTTTTGATGTTGATTTCTGTCTTAATCATATAACATTATGTTTTTTCCGAATGTTGCTGTTTGAGTTTGAATGTTATTGGATGCTCTCGCTCTGCCTCTTTCCATTCTTCCTAGTTCCATCGTCTAAAGTTCTCTTTTAAATACTTGAGTTGCTTGTGAACCATGCCAGAAATCTTATTTTATTTTCTTTGGTAGGATGGGTCTGCATTGGCTTTGAGGCGTCTTGTAGAGGTAGAAGCTCGTGATCTTGGTGGAGAAGGTTTTGCTCGTTTTTTTATTCATTTTGAAACTGTTAACTTTGTGTCTATTGATAGAAACAAATCTGTACATGGGATGTACTAGGGCCATATTTACCAGTAAATCCAGATCCTATGATCCCATGTCTATAGTGAAGCTAACACATCAATAATAGATACAGGATCATTAGACCGAATTTGATTACACCAAAAACATAGAATTAAAATACAATTCAATTTGATCTGTTCTATACTATTTTCTATGTTCTCAAAACACCTAGCATTTCTCTTCTTCCAGATTGTCCACCATATGCTGGCTGGTATGATTCTCCACCTACTTCTACTTCTTGCCAGAACCCAAACTTCTTCCCAACTTTGAATGGCCTCTTGGCATAGTCCAGGAGAAACCTTTAAGGTTTAGGAATAGCCTCCAAAGCTGACATGTAACCTTGCAGTGAAGGAATAAATGTCGAACGGTTTCTGCTTGTTCTCCGCAAAAAACGCATCTCGGACGTAAAATTATCCCCTTTTTCATCAGATTGTCTTATGTTAGGATAGCTTCCTTAGATCGCAGCCAAATAAAACATGATACCTTGTAGGGTATATTCACTTTCCATATAGTTTTCCAGGGCCAGTTGGCATTCTGTTGATTGTGACTATTCAACCATCTGTATGCTTTGCCTTCCCTGAAGGTTAAGCTCATTTTCCCCTTCTTGTGTTCCTTTAAACTGGCCAATAATGTTAAGGAAATCTGCAACTCTTGTGATTTCCCAGTCATTTACTTGTCTTCTGAAATTGGTTTCCCACCCATTAGGTGTCCACATTCCTGCAATTGTTCTTTGCTGATTTAACATTAAGTTGTGGATATCTGGGTAGATATTCTTCAGAATCCCCATCTCATGCTAGTTATCTCCCCAGAAACTTGTCTTTTCCCCATTTCTAACCTTAACCTTGGTTTTGATCTTGAAATCATCCCACAAGGCCCTTATAGATCTCCACAAATTCACTCCATATGGGGAAAATACTTCCTTTGTCATTCACCTATTTTGTATTTCATACTTGGCGTTGATGACTTTTCTCCTTAACAGATGTTTGTCATTAGCATATTTCCACAACCATTTCATTCTGAGGTCCTTTCTATGATTCTGCAGATTTTTAATACCCAAAACTCCATACCTTTTTTCTATTATCAGATCATTCCATTTACCAGATTGTAACCTTTCCTATCCTTGTTTCCCCGCCATAGGAACTTCCTTTTGATTCTATCCAATCTGTCAGTGACCCCTACTGGAATGGGAAATAAAGACATCATGTAAGTAGGCATAGCATCTAGGACTGAGTTAATTAGAGTAACTCTGCCTCCAAGAGACAATTATTGCCCCTTCCATCTAGCCAGTCTCTTCTCACACTTTTCTGTTACACTGCTCCAGATCTCTTTAGCCATTGATTTAGCACCCAAAGGCATCCCAAGGTATGTAGTTGGGAGAGCCCCAACTTGTCCACCTAGGATTATGTTTAGTGCCTCCATGTTATGTACTTCATTAATGGGATAAAGAAACCTCTTTCTCCAATAAATATGCAACCCAGAGATTCCTTCAAACAGGACCAATATTACTCTCAGATATTTGAGTTGTTCTTCGGCCCCACAAAAGATGAGTGTGTCATCTGTAGCAAATGAGTAAGTATCTGTGTAAAGTCCGTGATAAAAATCAATTACCTTTTTTTTTTACAATTTTGTTTGTATCTTATGTGATCTCACCTTACACCTTCAATTGATCAATGTTATTGTACCTTTTGTGGGAATTTGCAATTATGTGGAAATACTTGGTGTTTTTGTCCCCCTCTTTCAACCATAGGGTTCTTGATCTTTGTCTCCAAGCAATTTCTTCTTCTTTTGATTAGATTCTCATATTCCAGTAGCACCTCACATTTCTTTGTGGATTCTTGTTCTGATAAAGTCCTGGTTGTAGTTTATCATGGTTGTAACCACAGAATCAAATCTGCCAACTTCTCTAACAATTTCTCTCTGGAAACCTAAATTTCCATGAACTTCTCTTCTCCATTCGTTAAGTTTATTCTTAAGGGCTTTCATTTTACATGCCAATACATAGTCCGGTTTCCCCCCAAAATTTAATTTGTTCCACCATTTTATTTTTGTTCCAGGTCCCACCTTGTAGAGCTAATGGTACATAATCTGAAATAATCCTTTAAAGTGGGATTACTTTCAAGTCGTTGAAGCTTTCATCCCATTCTTTTGAAAACAGGATTCTATCTATTCTGGAAGCTACTTCATTGTTGTCCCCTTTGTACTAGGTGAATGTTGCATTTTCCATTTGAAGATCAATTAGCCCCATATCTTCAATGAAATTTGAAAATTCCCTCATCCCTATAGTTCTTCTAACACAATTCCTTTTTTCTGTCACAAACCTACTAACATTATAATCACCACAAACAACCCAAGGCCCTTGGAACAGACCTCTGACATCACCAATCTCTTCCCATACTGATCGTCTTTCAATGTAGCAATTTGGTGCGTACAGTAATATGACGAGAAGCTTTGGAGTTGAGCTTCAAACTTGCAAGTTAGGGTATATGAACCAATCTCGAGAATTTCTCCCTTCCATATTCTGATATCCCACATCATCAATATACCCCCTCTTGTTCCAATGGCCTCCAAGTACTCATATTTGATCCATATATTTCCCTAAATTTGGTTTACTAACTCTGTAATGTCCCCCTCCAACTTTGTTTCTTGGAAACAATAAATGTCTGCTTTCTAATCAAACACCATACTTTTAAGTTTTAGCAAGTCTCATTTTATCTCTACAATTCAATCCTCTCACATTCCATAGAATTAGTTTGAATCGCATCAAGAACTATTGTGGTTATCTCTCCCCTTGGCCCTGTTTCCGCCGCTTTTGAATTTTACATTAAAGGCTACTAAATTTTTGAGTTCCTGGGCACTTTTGATTCTGGTCTTCCTGAATATTGCATGGCTCCATTCTTCTTACTTTTCTGCTACTATCTACCTGCAACAATAAGTAATTCCAGTGCTTCCTCTTCGCGACCCTGAAAGTCTGCACCCAAGATTTTCCCTAACCACATTTTGTTTTACCCATAGTGAAGTCTCTTTCTCTTTGTCTTATATCATTAGCTGAGTTTGAGTGCAAAGAGGCTCAACATCCTCCACCTCCCAATTTTCTATTGCTTCTACTAAATTTTTGGATTATTAAATCTATAGTCCCTTGTGTAATTTTGTTACCCTTTCTCGCTGAACTGTCAAGATGTTCTGACCCCTTTGATAGCTGCGAAGTTTCCCCCTTAGTTTCCATTGTAGTCCCATTACTTCATCCTCTGTTCTCATCTCTGCTATCTGCGTATCCACTGGAGCAGTTTGTTCTTGTTGGGTGCTAAGAAAGACTTCATAGAAGTCTTCTTTTATTGAGGATATGGACCCAAATTCATTTAAATTGTTGTAAATAAAGTGGGTTGCTGGGTTTGGCCCAGTTAACTTTTTATTTGCTGGGTCCAGAATGTATTGTTCCTTGGATCTTTCTCAGTAAAACCCTGCACATGTTGTGCACATGACTGTGACTTTTCTTTACCTCCAACTGTCCACTCTAAACAACCCACGTGCTCTCTGTCAACCAAATCCCTAAAAGCATGGGATATTGGTACTTTGTCACAGAGCAAACTCTGTTTTGTTCGCTGGGTAATAGGATTTGTTGGGTAATGCCATCCATCATCTTCTCTGGCACTACCTCTGACGAATTCCGACAAAATTTCAATAGGGGTTTTGACTCCTACCAGATCGGGATGTAAAACTTGAGGCCATTCTGTGAAATTGCTATTTCTTTCGAAATACTCTTCCCTTCATTCGCGACCAGAATTCTGGCCCACTTCATATGGTTCCTGAGCTTTGTTTCTTCCTCCGTAGCCAACCATCCCCACACACTTCTCCAATTTTCTAGATAACTTTGTGCGACCACAACTGTAGTGGTATTCCAACAGCTCGAATCCAGGTTTCCTTTGGACTTGTAGAGATTGATGTACACCCATATGTCGAGCTCCACCACTTGAGATTGAGTTTGTTCTTCTACCAGTACCATTGATGTTGTACAATCTGGTCCGCCATGAATCTATTGGGGAATTTGAACAAAAATCTTCTATTATTCATCTCGTAGATATTTACCCCAAAGATGATTTTCTAGGTGGTTGAGGACCATCTCCTTATCTCACTCAATGTAGGTCCCTCCGTGCTTTCATCTTCCGAGTCCTAAACCAGACATTTGCTTAGCATCCTTGTCTTTTCAGCTCCTGGTTTAACAGAAATTTCTCTTACTCCCTCTAACCTATCTTTCTCCCATTTTCTTTGGATACCATTTATTGTCTTCAACTGCCTTAGCATAAGGGTAGTTGACTTCAGTTAACCTGGGTGGGCCTGCCACTTCCTGTTTATTTGGGTATTTAATAACCACTTCAATTTTATGAGCAATTTCACACTAACCAGCATTTAATGTTGTCTCTGGAATAATCAATATTGATCTCCCCCCCTTATTTAAAGAAACAATGCTCATGTATCTTCCGTGTTCATTTCATTTCCTGGTATTAAAATGCTCTCCCCCTTTTCTGACATTTTTCATCTCCGGATTAAGTTCTTTTGGTCCTTCGAAGCTTCCTTCAAGGTGAAGCAAATCCATTCCATAGTGTTGTTGCTCATTTCTGTCCTTCTCATCAGTGTGCGGTTTCTCTCAACCCATTCATACCAGACTGTTGTGTTCGTTGTCCATCTCATGATGTCAAAAGATTTGAATCCAGCATTAAAGTAAATCCTAGTCATATTCTCCCCCATGATCACTGTAGTAGTGAGGTAGGAGAACAAAGAAAACTAACCCTGAATTGAGGAATTGGAGGGGAAAGAAAGAAAGAAAGGTTGGTTAGAAATATTCCGGCAAGATACCAGAATTTCAAATAGTTGGAAAGAAGAAGAGGGAAGATTCTGATGGAAGAGGTCCACCGGAATAGGTATCCTGAGGTCCATAAGGGACCTTAGGTGTTTTCCTCAAAACTTTTGTCTAGGTGCATTCTCTAAATTTTTTTAGCCTTTTATGTCTTTTTTTGCTCGTTTTATGGATCATATTTATGAACGCATTACCATATTTCTTGATAGTCATGAAGTTTCTGAAAATCTGGGAGCATAGAGGGCTATTGACGAGCTAATAGATGTCACCATCAGTGAAAATGCATCAAAAGTGGCACAATTCTCCAACATTCGCGTTGCTTTTGAAACAAAGCGTGATCCTGAAATCTTGGTCCTTGCTAGTAAAGTTCTTGGTCAAAAGTTTACGGAGTCCCTCGTGTTCTCTTTTGATATTTGCACTGTGAGAACACAATCTCATTTTCAGTTGGGGGATGCCTCCCTTCTAATCATTTTGTTGATTGTTTCTGCTTATAGTGATTGTGCCCTTGTCGGAAGTACGTTTCTTTCTTTGTTATGGATTGGTGTGCCCTTGTCAGGATTTGATATTGGGAATGTTTATGTTGATATTGTGTTGGATTGGTCTATTTTAGTTTTTGATTTGTAGTTTGGAGCCTTTTTGTCTTTATTTTTATAAAAAGATTTGGATTGACGATGCCCGATGATGGAGAGAGCATGACGACTTTCTAAATGGTAAATCGTCGATTGCTTGTGAGTGTTTGATTAGCGTTGATTGTGGTGAGGTCTAGGTAGTTGTTCCCGAATAGATGCATGAGGTTGCCTCAATAGTTATGAGTGATTTTTTGACAACTGTTATAACTCTTTTTGTAACTTTTGATTCATTAGCGGTTAAAATGTTCAATGCTACTTGTATTTTCAAAATGAAGTAAGATTTTGAACCGTCTTAATTGATTTTTAGGCCATGTGTGGTGAGTTGTTGCATAATGCCTTGTGTTTGCTTTTGTCACCTAAAACTTGCCCGGTTGGTCTTGAATGAGTTTTGTTGGAGAAATGATGTGAGGCTTTCTTTAATATCTTGAAGTCCAATAAAGTTACCTGTTTCAAAAAAATATCTTGAAGTCCACTTGGCCTAAAAGCTCACCTTTGTACTAAATATATCCTTAGTTGTCCCCTTTGAGCCTAATCCTTTTTATTGGCAACCACATTACAAGCCTTATCCTTTTTGAAAAGGTAACCCTCTTTCGAACCCTTCCCTCCTTGAACTTGAGGTTGTGAAAGTTGAGGCTAAAAGCCTAAGTTGTGGGTGTTATGGGCAATTCATTGAAGGGATGCTTACCACATGAGGGCATGTTGTAAAAAAACGAAAATAAAAAGAAGAGAGAAATTGAGGGATGGGTGGAAAGTCTTAAAGAAAGAAAAATTTCTGTAAAAGAAAGAACGAAAATGAATAAATGAGTCTTGAATCCTCCAAAAGATGAAAATGGCTGCATGTGAAGCATCTAGAGTGGAAATAAGAAACGAAAAAATGAAAAATAGTGTGGAATGTGCATGGGTTTGAAAAGTGAAGAAAAGTGGAGAAAGTTGGAAATGATGAGTCGTTGTGTAGTGTTTTAAGGAGGGTGTAGTCACTTATAGATTGTATCTAGAATGCATTTGTGATCTACAGGTTGATTATGATCTGTGGGGCTTCCTGGGGTTTCAGTCATTTATAGAAACCTATTTTTAGTATAGTGAGTCGTGTGTATCATGCCTTCAGAACAGGTGCGAGTCAGTTTTTTCGTTTCAGTATTATGTAAGGCTATAAAGTTATCCACCATGATTAGTTTCAAAATTCAACTTCTCATAAACAAAAAGAAGGAATAAGTCTAAAGAATTTATAGAACTTCAACGTAACTGGATTGTCTTTTCTCTTTAGAGTTTCTGGGACTCCTTTGCTATTGTTACTCTTAATCTTGAAAGATCCCGAAATACAGTATTTAGCATGAGGTATTGGATGTAGGTCCTAAATGGTTAAGTAGGCTATTGGAAATAGATTTGATTGAAACTTTAAAAAGAAGTTTTGAAGTTGGAGTTGTATTGGACATGTATCGCACTTGCAAAAAGTTGAAATTCAATGAGTTGAAAGAAATATTCACTGATGTCAAACTTGAAAAACCCATTTTCAAAAAGTTAACCAAAAAATCATTCCAATGCATAACCAAACAATGTTTTGAAAATAACTTTTGGTGAAAAGAAAAATAAATTCTCAAAGTCAAAAAGATTCTAGGATAGTTGTTGGTTTGTGATGGAGCGGTTTGCCTGTCTTTGAGGTGCTAGTGGGGTGAAGGGAAAGTTTTTAGGTGATGGATGGCTGCATGAAGAGAGTGGTGGTCGAGGTACCTCTGTTAGCTATTGGAGGACAGTTTTTTCTTTGCTGTATTGCCATGTATTTAGTTATGCTAATATGTTCCATAACTACTTTAGCTTCACATATTTATGTGCCTTTTGTTTAAGTCTCCTTCACAAAGAATAATGTAATATGCTCAAGTCATATGTTATGGGATTTGGACCCACTATTATCTCTGTTTGTGATATGATAAGAGTTAATTTATCACCAAAATGTGTAGGAACACAGGGGAGTTCATGATGTCAATATACAGGGAGGTTGCTGAAATTGTTCTAAGATACCTGGAGCACCGAGGTATCTTTACTTCCTCAAATAGCCCATTTCCTGCGTGATCAATTTGTGACTAACTATTTAACGGTTTGTGACATTTGACTTCATTTTAGTGATTTAATCTGCTTTTACTAACTGGAAAATCTAGATGAATGAGATTTGCATCTTTAATGTTGGCTACTGTAAACTCAAGTTTGTTGATTTTACTTCTACCGATATGCATGAATCATATACTTCATGTCCTTAAAATACCTGCTGAATGTGCTAGTGGGTCCATTGCTCTTGGGGAGATGGCAGGTGCTCTGGATGGTGAAGTCATTAACTTTTTGCCGACAATAACCTCTCACTTGCGTGATGTGGTATGTTATATATGTCATTGCAGATTTTGTATTCCTCAGCATTAAGGCTATGCCGGCAACCTTTAAAAGATGTGCCCAGAAATTAAACGAGGAAGAGTAAAAACAGAAGAAGAAAAAGCTAAATACTTACAAAAGCAACTTAAAATATACTCATCGTTCATCTACTTGTACACCTTCTTTACACCAAAAGTATAATGTATTGAAATAGTTTTTTTTTACTGTCTGAACAAGATTGGTAATATCCTCAAAATGTCTATTGCTTCTTTTCTTCCAAAACCACCATAGACATGATGGTATCATCTTTCAACTTATCTAGTCTTTCTTCCACCCTAGAACGAATGGGGTACACAGGCATTTCATAAGTTGGTAAAGTATCCAGGACCGAGTTGGTTAGAGTGATCCTGCCAGGCTGCCACCAAGAGATATATACTGAGCTTTTCCATTGGCTAGTTTCCTTTTATGTTTTTTCCACAATCCCTTCCCAAATTTCCAACTCTCTATGACTATTACCCAATAGCCAAACTCTATATTTGTGGTGCTTCCGTTACTGGGAAAATACTATCGTTTTACCCTTTGACAGTTAGACAAGAAACAACCTAAAAGACTACTAACACCACTATGTTGTAGCTACGTCATTCTTCCTTAGCCTCACAGAATATAACAATATCCTCTGCATACAACAAGTGACATATTTGTAGTTCATCCCTTGAGTGATTGCCTATTCTGAAACCTCTGACCCTATTGTTCTGATTAGTCGAGCCTGTCAATTTTTATAGTACCTATAGATTTTATACTTTTGCTAACCAAGCTTAGATGTAGCTTGTAATTTTAACCTTTATGGGGTTTCCCTTTGGAATCCATATAAATGTTACCTTATAAAAAAAAAGGTTATAGATACCTTTCCAAGTATTTTGAGTCCAACTTCTGACATCATTGCGAATGGGGATCTCGTCGCATCCCTGGAAGCTGCCTACCAGGCTTCTTATCAGGGGATCTTTGTCACCGATCACTTCTTTTGCTGCTGAATCTGTTTTGTTAGTATGTTCAAGTGCTGCCCATTTGTTTTTGTGTATCACATCTTTGTAACTCTCTTCACTTATTTCTCCCCAGTTAGACTCATCCTTATTTGTTGTAATTGAATTTTTTTTCTCCGGTAGCTTGTTAATAAAATTTTCAATTTCCTTAATTAGTCCCTCCCAAGCATCATTAAATGCGGTTTCTGGAAGAATGATGACTGATTTGGATTCTTCAATAACTGCAATGATCGAAATAAATATGCAATATTTTTTGAACTTCAAGAAGCAATAAATGTATGTGGACGGATCTCTGCGTTTCCAAGACTTGATGGATTTCCCTTTTAAGTCTAATGCCTCCTTTATTGTTCTGCACAACCACACTAGAGGTCCTCTGCTTAAGGTCATCCTTCTCATATAAAATCTTGCACTCTCCAGCCATTCATACTAGATTTCAAATGTTGATTTGGTTTCTGTAAGGTCATAGGATCCCCCCCCCCCCCTAATCTGAAATAGATTCTATTCTCCATACGGCAAGATACATAAGCAGGATAAGAAGAAAATGTGATTCCGATGAAGTGAGTTTGCAGGAATTGGAGTAGGGTACAAGAATGTAAGAAAGTAAAAGTATTTTCCGATATATACAGCCTCCAGAGTTTTTTGATATTTTTGTATCCTAAAATTCTACTATACGATCAAAAGTAAGCGTCTCATTTGTTTGCACTTACGGAAGGTCTTAATCTTATTCATTCATATCTCATTAAATCTGTTTGCAAGGCCTGAATCTTAATCATTAAGTGCATTTGGTTTTCTTATTTTACACCACTTAATGGGTCTAAATGATTAATGTCATTAAGAATCTTTTTAAGAATTTGTACAAAGATGATAGTTCACCGCTACACCACTTACTTTCACCCATCACCCACAACCACCATTGCAGCCTAACTGCCATCATCATTCACTGCCATTAGCTATCGATATCACTCCACTTCTAATTATTAGCCACCACCACCTCCATCCACTATACTATATGATAGTACCGACAACCACAATTATCAGTCGACACCATCCGAAATTGGCATACACAATCACCATTGTTAATCATTACCACCACCAATTGTCATATACAAATTTTAAAATATTTTATTGATATAATATTAGATCAATTTAGTATTTTATTTGAATTGTATTTATTATTTTTTGTACATTCTAATGTTGAAAAAAACTGTCTTAACTATTTAACATTATGATCTTAATGCAATATCTTAATATTCAAATGTGTATTTAGATTCAGATCTCTAAATGTTAATGTACATCTTAATATCCAGATGTCCATTCAGATTCAGACATTACCCTTATATATAAGCCAAGCCAACAAGGTGAAGTACCAACACAGCTCTACAATGTTGTACCAATAGCATTGAAAATAGTACCACTATATTGAGCCCTATTCATAGCTAAATAAACATGTGTCCTACGTCCTGTTGTTTTCAATTAATTCGCTTTGGTTCTTCTATCAATTCTTTTTATCTTTCCGATCGTTTTTATTTTTCTATTTTTCATTCTCCCCATTCTCACTCTTGGTGGAGAAAGAGAAGAAAAGACTTAGAAATAGAGGTGTTACATTTTCGGAGAGGAAGGGAAAATTGATGGAAATTTTGAAAAGAGTGATTTAACTCCCGAGCTGCTGCATCAATTGGTGATATAATAATATTTCTAATAGTAAATGTTCCGCACTACATATAAATACAATATTAGTGTATTTGCAATATATGATATGTTCCCTTTGACTTACTACATAATATTCTTCTTTTTGTCGTTTAAACCAGTTTCTTATTGTTGGTATTTCGAATATTTTTGTTATGCTTAGGTCTAGTTCTTTTCCTTTTATTTGTTCAAATAT
>JAJOOH010020982.1:0-11934 GCA_029582605.1 Solanum gracilifrons | reverse complement strand
GGGGGTGACACAGAAGTGTCAAATATCAAAAGGGGTTTTGTAACAATTGATAAAATAGCAAAATAAACAAGAAAATCAAGTATGGGGAAGGTTCTTGGGATGTGACCGCAATACAAGTTGAGATAAATCGTTGGGTACATGCTTTCAATAGGAAATTTCCAAAACAATAGTGACTAGGCTAAGCTTTAAATGGAAATAAGTTCCCTTTCGGGCAACTTACCCCGTTTCAAATGCGTTTCTCTCGGACACCCATTTGCCACATGAAGACCAGCGTACGCCTTAACCCACTCACTCTCTCGAGTTGAGTGTTAGGATATGGGACTAGGGCTCACACCCTCTCGGGCTGAACCTCATGTCGACCCACTCCTTAGGCCATCAGTCTAGTGGTTTTGGTTTCGCGACTTCCCTCTCGGACAAGCCAAAAATACATCGGTGGCTTTGTATTTGCAACTACAAACCCTTTAGATTAAACCACAACCACTAGGTGAAATCACAATTAAAATACATCTAACCTATCAGCAAGCAAGACCCAACAAGAATATCAGCCCATATTTGCTAAATCATACCCCAAGAATGGGGTTTTTTAGCCACACATCAAGAAATAAGAAATTATACCTAACATGATAAAGAAATCAACTGGGTATAAGAAATTAAACCTTGAATTAAGCTACGAAAGAAGAATAAAGAAGATCCACTTCCAACTTGGGGAAGATGAACTCCTTTCTTCAAGTATCCACAAAACCCTCTCCAAACTTGAGAGAAAAATACAGAAAAATAAAATAGACTAATAATAATTTTTACTCTAAAATTGTTCTCCACAAGACTACAACTTTAACTAATATTTATAGTTTTCACAGATTGTGCTGTGGAGGATCGTTCGGCGACATTAGTCGAGATCGCCGATTAACTCGGCGATCCACCCTTTAATCAGCTCATAGCCTTTAGTGTCTTGCCTTCAGCATTCTCATATTCTAGATCATTGGGCAGTATAGTACTACTTCGCGGAACTAATCGGTGACTCGTCGATTGCTCCTTTCCTCGCCTTTTGATCCACTTCCTTCAAGGCTTCGCGTACTGGAACAAAGGGCGATGCATGTCAATTCAGCGACTTGCCAAGTTGGACTCGGCGATCCGCAGACTTTCATTTCTTGTTCTTTTCAGCCCTTTTGTTTCGTTTTGCGCCTAAGTGTCCATGCTTCCGGTGAAACTTCAAATACATGAAACTTAAGGATTTTAATCAAGTATTGAGATAAAACAAGCATTCGAGGACACTATTTTAATTAAAATAAAGACCTAAATGAGTCACATTCGTGGACTCATCAATAGCCTCAATCTCCTGATCATACGAGGCGATGACAGTAATGGGTGCCCATCGCGATTGGTTTCGGCAAGGATCTTCCTTGTCCTCATGGTATGACTTGAGGATGCTTGCATGGAACACCAGATTGATTTTGAAGTGTTGGGGCAACTCTACCTTGTATTAGATCTTGCCCACCTTGGCAACAATCTTGAACGGACCTTCATATCTTCGCACTAAATTTTGATGAACACCCCTTACTTCCTTGAACTGTCTTGGATTGAATTTCATCAAGACCATGTCACCTTCTTTATAGTTCGTGGGACGCCGCTTGCGGTCGGCAAACTTTTTCATCTTCTTTGCTACCTTGTCCACGTAGGACTTGGCAGTGTCAAGTTGTTCCTCCCATCCCTTGGCAAAATAGTAGGCTCCAAAACACTTCCTTTGGAAAGCAGCCGGTAAGGAATGCGGAAATTGGGGTTGTTGGCCTATCGCCAATTCAAACGGTGTGCGCTCGGTGGACTTACTCCTTTGCAAATTGTATGAAAAATGCGCCATCTCTAGGAGTCTGGCCCAATCCTTTTGGTGCGCACTGACATAGTGCCTTAGGTAGCACTCAACAGGGCATTAACGCGTTCGATCTGGCGTCGGTCTGCGGGTGGAAACTTGTGGAGAAGTGAAGTTTGGTGCCAAGTATCTCGAACAACTCCCTCCAAAAGTTCCTGGTAAAGAGGGGGTCTCGGTCGCTAATGATAAATATTAGCAGCCCCCAATATTTCATCACGTTCTTGAAGAACAGTCGAGCGGCCTCCTTTGCGGTGCATTCGACTATGACGGGTATGAAGGTAGCATACTTTGAGAATCTGTCGATCATGACCATGATGGTTCCATACCCATCAGACTTAGGTAAGAAAGTGATGAAGTCCATGGTCACGCTTTCCCATGGGCATTCTGCTACAGGTAGTGGCTCTAGTAGTCCTCCCGGATGCCTTTGCTCTACCTTGTCTTGTTGGCAAACAAGACAAGTCTGCACATAGCACTCAATATCGTCCCACATACTGGCCAAAAATTGATGGCCTCGATCAGCGCCCTCGTTCATCACTGCCCCGGATGCCCAGACCACGGTGTATCGTGGCTTTCCTTAATAATTCGCCGCTTGATAAACCTAAACTTGGGCACATAGACCCTTCGACCGAAAGTAAGCAAAATGCCATCTTCCACCCAAAAGCACCTTGTCTTGCCTTGGGCGGCTAACTCCATCAGCTTCTTAGCCTCGGGATCATGTTTCATGCCATCTTTGATTGCATCTTGAATATCACAATGGGCCGTCGTGATGGCAGCAAGTTCGGCCTTCCTACTTAGTGCATCAGCCACGACATTGCCTCTTTCTGGCTTGTACTCCAAGACGTAGTCAAATTCAGCAAGAAAGTCCTACCACCTAGCTTGTTTCAGGGTGATCTTCTTCTGTGACTGAAAGTAGCTAGTGGCCATATTGTCTGTCTTGAAGGTAGTGTCTCTACGTCCGCAGGCAATGTACGATGACCGTTATTTCTTTCTCTTGCACCGTGTAGCGCTGTTCGGTCTCGTTCAACTTGCGGCTATCAAATGCAATTGGGTGTCTATCCTGTATTAGGATTCCCCTAATGGCAAAGTCCGAAGCATCCGTATGCACTTCGAAGGTTTATGAAAAGCCGGGTAACATCAAGACCGACTCTTCTGTTACCGCTGCCTTGAGACCTTTGAATGCTTGCTGGCACTCCTCGCTCCAACCACGACTTATTTTTCTTCAACAACTCGGTCAGTGGAGCGGCCTTCACGGAGTAGCCACTTATGAACTTGAGATAATAATTCACAAGTTCGAGGAACGATCGTAGCTCGGTCACTTTGGTGGGCGCCTCCCATTATTTGATCGCCCGAATCTTAGTCTCATATATTCGTAGTTTTCCCTGACTGATGACATGGCCCAAGAAGTGCACCTCATATTGGGCAAACTCCCACTTTTTCCGCTTGATGTACAGTTGGTTCTCCTGTAAGACTTAAAAGAATTTCCTTAGATGCTTCACGTTCTTCTCCAAGGTGTTGCTGTAGATCACTATGTCATCGAAGTAAACCACCACGAACTGATCCAAGTAGGGATGGAAGATCTTGTTCATTAGCGTGCAGAAGGTAGCGGGTGCGTTGGTTAAACCAAAGGGCATCACTAACTACTCGTAAGCTCCATATCTTGTCACACACGTTGTCTTCGGCTTATCCCCTTCTGCGATGCACACTTGATAGTAGCCTTTCCGGAGGTTCACCTTAGTGCAGTACTTGGCCTGCCCAAGTCTATCAAACAAATCTGCAATGAGTGGGATAAGATATTTGTTCTTAATAGTTACCTTATTGAGTGCTCGGTAGTCGATGCATAAGCGTAAGGATCCGTCTTTCTTCTTCTGGAACAGTATCGGCGTGCCATAAGGTGCCATGGATGGACGGATGTGACCGGCTTTGAGGAGCTCCTTCAACTGCTTCCTTAGCTCCTCTAATTCGGGGGAGCCATGCGGTAAGGTGCATGTGCGGGTGGCTTATCTCCAACCTCCAACTCTATCTTGTGATTTACCTCGCGCCTAAGCGGTAGAGTCTTCGGTAGCTCGTTCGGCATCACGTCTTTGTTTTCTTCGAAGACATTCTCTATGATCGGTGGCAAGGGTTCCTTAGCATTATTATTTTCTTCCAGACTTTCAATGGTGGCTAAAAACGTCGGTTCCCCCTTCTTCAGGCACTTCACGATCTGCATAGCCGACAAGTGGGTGTGTCCTTCCTTCTTCGACCCCTTGACTAGAGGTACCATGCACGACCCTTCCTACTCCAGGACCATGAGTCGTTGGAGATAGGGGTCGATCATCGTATGGCAGCGCTAGAAGAACTCCTGCCCAAGGATAATATCAAAGATATCTAAGGGATCAACAATGAAGTTTGTCTTACCTTGCCATTTTCCCAATGTGATGCTAACTCCTTGGGTGACCCCGCACACGGGAGTCGGTGGGGTATTAACCATTTTGAGGCGGGTGTTGCTTGGAAGATAGTTTAGCCCTAACCTCTCTGACGCAGTCTTGGCCATGATATTTGCTTTCGCCCCGGAGTTTACCATGGCACGAGCTGGTCGTCCATTAATGGAGATGTCTGCATACTGCGTACTGAAGTATCCTGGCTTCTTTGTCTGCTTGGCAATAGCACCGCATAGTTCCACCATTCCCAATTGCGTCATGCCCACGTCCTTCCCTTGCTCTTGTACTTCATTCTTTTTCCACTCGCGTAAGATGGCACCAAGGTTCTTCATCTCTGGGCACCTGGCATAGCCGTGCGGTCCTCCGCATATGTAGCAACCATCTCTCTTGGTGGTCTGCGCCTTCTTCTCCGTGTAGTTCTGGCGCATGAACCGCTTACTGTCCGGCTTGTGGGAGTTGTACTGTTTAGGGTGTGCCTGCTGCTCCTTGCCTCGACCACAATCTCCCCCACCTTTGGCATGACTACTCCTTGCATCCTTGCCATTTGCTTTGTCATGTCGTTCATGCTTAAAGTCGATTAAGGACTCGGCTTGTGTGATAGCCTCTTCAATGGTCTTAACCTGTCACCGCTCTAACTTCGTCTTGGTCCAATTTGGCAGTCCGTCCATGAAGGGATCAACATGTCCTCGTCCGTAAGGTTGGGAATCTGAAGTGTTAGAGTTGTGAACTCCTTCACGTACGCCCGAATGCTTCCCGTTTGCTTCAGTTCCCTAAAGTTGTGTTTAACCTCATATATGACGTTGTTAGAGAAGAAGGCTTTCTTGAACTCCTCGCGAAATTGCTCCCACGTGTTGATGGTGTACGTACCCTTCCCTATCTTGGCTTCCTTATGCCTCCACTATAGCATGGCAATCTCTGAAAGATACAACACGACAGTGTTGATCTTATTCTCATCGCTCTTCACCCGATTACACCTGAAGTAATTCTCCAAGTGCCACAAGAAGTTCTCCACCTCTTGAGAATCACATACGCCTTTGAATATAGGTAGCATGAGAGCCTCGACCCTGGCCTGAATCGATCATCCAGCTGCCACACTTTCCTTAAGTGCCTTCATCTCGGCCTTCATGGTTTTAATTGTGCTCAACGCCTCTATGAGCCAGCACTCCAAGGAAGTGATGGCCTCCTTCATCAGAAACTTAGACTGCTGACATCCCTCTAACTCTTTATGAATGCTCTCGGTCTCCTCAATGGTGAAGTCTTCAAGAGTTTTGAACTTACCGTCGGCATTATTGATGTGCCGGCCTAATATCTCCATGGCCTGCCTCGTCACTTCAACCCTTGCGACCCATTCCTCTCCAGCGGTGACGTCAATGGCCTCCTCGCCAAGTTCATCGTCACTAGCTTCGGTGGTCGAAGGTGGATGAGATGTTAGAGCCTCGCTAGGTGTGGGGTCTAACAGCATTTCCTCATTACTCTTTTGGTGCTTCTTTCCCTTGCGGTTCTTCTTTCCACCATCCGGACGGACGTTGGTGGTGCTAGCGGTGTTTACGTCTACTTCGGTTGTCATTCCCTTAGTGCAAACCTTGCTAAATTTTTGCTAAAGCTCCATGCGGCGCTTGACAACTTACTCACTACTCTTTCAAGATTTTGTAAGCTCAAGCAAGCCCTTTATGCTAAGATCGCTAAGAGAATGAAAGGAAGAACTTAGAAAGAACGAGAGAGCTTTTGAAGAAGGCTTTTGTATTAGCTTGGAAGAATGCTTTACACTTGAGTGATGCCTTGCAAATGAATGACACCTCTATTTATACCACCATCTAAGGGTTAAAGTGTAATTTAAAATTACTTTGCAAGTTCCTAATATATTTACACATTGATCCCTATCTAGAGAATTCTACATTATCTAGGACCTTTCATTGCCTTCTTGAAAAATCTAAAGGATTCTAGAGTTCTCTGCAAGCCTCTCCTCAACTCTAGAATCTTCCGCCCCTATTCGGATGCGAAATCTGACTGGCAAAGTGGTGGGACGTCACACTATGAAGTCAAGCAGAAATGATACAAGTTATACGACCTTGTGCAAATGAGAACTTTTGTAAGCATGGATGTCATCTTCCATGAAGATATATTTTCTTTTCAGGCTCCAACAGGTGTGCATCCTATTTCTACACTACCAGATATCTTTGAACTACCTAATATGCAGTTTAATTTGGATGAAGCAAAAGACATCAATTATCTTGATAGAGAAACCAACACCTTGCCTATAAATATTAAGTCTGTAGTTGATGCTGATGAGGACTTATCTAGGACTTTACGTGAGGAAACTGTGGAAGTAATGGCTCCTGTTGAGATGAATGGCTAAAGATTGTCCATTTGTTCCTGCATCCCCCCCGAAGGTCAAAAAGGTCAAGTAAACCATCCATTTGGCTTAAAGATTTTGTCCAGCCCTCAAAAGGAAAGAAGGTGGCAAATTCGTATCTATATCCTATATCAACAGTAGTGGGGTATGCGCATCTCACTGGAAAATATAAATCATACATTAGCAAGTTCTCAGTTGATATTGAACCTACTAGTTATAGTGAGGCAGCAGCTGACCCCAGGTGGATAGAAGCCATGAAGGCTGAAATAGAAGCTTTGGAAGACAATCACACATGGAAGGTTGTTCCATTACCAGAAGGAAAAATGGTGATAGGGTGTAAGTGGGTTTACAAAATTAAATACAAATATACATGTGAGATTGAAAGGTTCAAGGCAAGACTCGTGGCCAAGGGATACAATAAAAAGGAAGGCTTGGATTACTAAGAAACCTTCTCTTTTGTTGTAAAAATGGTCACAGTTAGAGCAGTATTGTCCATAACTGATGCACAAGGATGGGTCATACATCATATGGATGTTTATAACGCCTTCTTGCAAGGTAATCTTGATGAGAAAGTGTATATGATGGTGCCACAAGGTTTTAATCACACTACAGGTTCTTCACATGTGTGTAGGCTACTTAAATCACTGCATGGACTTAAGCAAGCCGCTCGACAATGGAATAAAGAACTAACCACAACCTTGGTTAACTCTGATTTTGTTCAAAGTCATCTAGATTACTCCTTATTCACCAAGAAATCATCAGAAGGCATGGTCGTGATTCTAATATATGTGGATGATCTCCTTATTACTGCAACTAGCCTTGCCTTAGCTCAAAATACATAAACCATGCTTCAGGGAACCTTCAAGATTAAGGACTTAGGTGAACTTAAGTTTTTTCTTGGTATTGAATTCGCAAAGAATTCTATTGGTATTTGTTATGCACCAACACAAATATACCTTGGAACTTATCTCAGATATAGGACTTTCTGGTTCTCAATCTTTTGGGGAACTTGTTGAATTGAATCAGAAACTCACAATTACTGAATTTCACCATCATACATGGTCTATTGTTGATGAGCCATTAGATGATCCAAGTAGCTATCAAGACTTGTAGGGAGATTGCTTTATTCGACAAACACAAGCCTGATGTGTCTTTTGCGGTGCAAAGTATTAGTGAACTCATGCACAATCCCAAAACTTCTCATATGAATGCAGCTATCAGGGTGGTCAAATATGTGAAACACTATCCAGGCTTAGGCATTCTTTTGTCAGCTGCTAGTGCTCCAAAATTGGAGGCATTTTGTGATGCAGATTGGGGTTCTTGCCCCAATACTAGGAGATCTATTACAGGTTACATGGTGAATTTTGGAGAATCTCTGATCTCGTGGAAGTCGAAGAAACAGTCTACCATTTCCAGGAGCTCAGCTGAGGTTAAGTATCAAAGCCTAGCCTCTACTGTTGCTGATGTTACTTGGCTGATTGGGTTATTCACTAAGTTAAATATGCATGTATCTCGTCCTGTTTCTATTCATTGTGACAACAAATCTGCTCTTCAAATTGTGACTAATCCATGAACGTACAAAACACATCGACATTGACTGTCATTTTATCTGCAAAAAAATCATGCTTGGATTGATTGCCACTCATTATTTGCCCACTGTCGTTATATTCAATTACATTATTTGGTCCACATCTACTTCATTTGTTCTTTTATACCGTAATTTTCTTGTACTCAGATTCAATCATATCGTGTGCACCTACACTTATTTATCCAATTTCACTAGGTGGTGTGTCATAAATACAAGAATAAAATTAATTTGTACTATAAGGTATAATGATTTAGTCACCATGTGCATTAATTCTAACAAATCAATGAAGCACACACAAAATTAACTATTCATAATTTAATTCATTGTCAATGAGTGTCAAGGCAATGATGGCAAGTGCTTTAATAACAATCATGCTTATGTGTATCACCTTCTTCACATTGGGATTGAGTAAATGACATATATATACAACAGTTATGGAAAATTAGCAACAAATAGCCCATAATTAAATAGCATTTAATAGACAAAAAAAAAATAGCACAAATTAGCCCATATTAACAACGGCATACTAATAGGATTTTCTTTTCTTTCTGTTCCAATTTTTTTTTAGTTTTTCTTGTGAAACTAACCGCCACACACAACATTAAAAATGGAACGTGGGAAATCATATAAACTCCCCATAGATAATTAGCGATTCAGTATCCATAAACTCCATCAATTTATAAAAAATCATGTATTCAATATAAAAAAATCAACGAGGTTCTACTACAAACATCAACAAATAGATGGCATCTTTGATAGTGTTGATTCATCATAGTGGAGAATGGGATAGCGCAAATAATTTTGTACATTATTCCATGGAGGGGGTGGTTATTACAACATACATTGATTTCAACAAATTCACTCGCTTGATTTCAAGCCATTTAAATGTCGATACTTCCTTGAATTCGTTTGATTTTCATTATAAAATTGATGACAATTCTATGTCAATGTTGATACGAAACACTATGTGATTACGAGTATACATCGAATTGAAGAAAGGGTCAAGAAACTTCAAAGATTATCCATTGTGCATAACTTGGAAAACTATAGATATTCATCATACACTTTCAATTAATGGAGAAGAATATGGGGAGGTCAATACCAAAATAATAGCTCATGGTAACACCAACACATATAATTTGAGTGTAATTGAATATAATGACATGGGTGCTCGGGAGATTGCATATTTTCAACAATGCAATATTATTGAAAGTGATGCTGCTAACGTACCATCAGAAGGTCAACTATACAAGGATAAGAAGATTTTGAAGTCTATCATTGAAAATTATGTAATTCGAAAAAAGTTTCAGTTTAAACTGAACAGATCAAGTGCGTCAATGCATTATTCAATTCAATTAGAATAACTAGACATATAAATCTATGTTATCCAATACAATGTATACCTTTTCAAAAATTATATACTTAATGTATCCAATCACTTATAATAGGTAAACAATTAACTAAATTGTATTTTATCACATGATTGGATTTTTATCACGTGAATGAACAATCATGTATACAATGTAAACACTGAATCAAATAATCTTTTATCACATGAATGAGTTTTTATCATTTGAATGAACAATCATGTATACAAAAATTCATGTATACATATCCATGTATTCATTCACTAAAAGTTTGTATACATTCCAGATTCTTCCTTCAGAGGATTGCACTTGGAAATTAAAATGCTCAGCATTACACAAGTAAAAAATATTCAAAGTTAGACGATTCATCACTTTCTATAATCCTTCTCCTTCTAGCAACCTCAACTGAAATAACTCTTTTCTGATTTTTTTTTATCAACAACACCAACTGATCCACATTGTTTACCTTTAAAATTATCCTTACTACGAATCGGATACCGCGAAGAACTTACATGACTAAAATTTGAAGTTTTAGGTAGAAATTCAACAAAATCAGAATCTCCTTTTTTAGGAATAATTCTAGGAATATTTTTCTTAATCATGACAATTGATACCGACAATCACTTACTATCTTCTTAATTTTCACACAAATATAAAAACTTTCTACTTGAAAAATTAAAACACCAAGAAAAAAGTTAACAATAATATAAAAAGTGAAGGCGTGCAAATCTACTAAAGAAGATATAACATCAACTTTTAACACTTTTGTTTAAAAGGATTGAAAAAGAATGATACTATAAATGTTTACATCATCAATAAATATTCACCAATCAAAGAAAACGTGCATATGAGAAAAGAGGAGAAAAAAAAGAGAACAAAGTCCCACTTCCCAATAAAACTGCAACATGCTGCCCCAACTTAAAAAAATTTAATTTAAATATAAATTACTTCCCATATATTAACGTGGGCCAAAAGGGCCAAAATATGCCAATTTTAATTTTAAAAATTTTTTTTTTTTTTTAAAAATAGAAAGGGGATATATGTTGCCAATTAGTTAAAAGAGAGTACATGTTGTGCCATTTTTTCATTGGGGATTTATGTTTTGATCCGGATAGTAGGTGAAGCCATCGATGCATTCTTCTGCGTTTGTTGATGCAGCAGTGGTGTACGATATAGCGTCATGCAACTGAGATTCCTTATCTCCTAATACCTTAACAGTCTCTTTCAATTGGTACACAGCAGTCTTCACAGCTCGAATGCAGTCTTTAGTAGCCACCGCTTCATATCCCTTCTGTTTTGACAGATTGAAGACAATGACAGAGGCGCTAGCTGCGTGCCCCTTTTATGGCCACTTTAACTGCTTTTTTGCAAAGTCTTGTGGAGTTGGTTTTCACTGAAGAAGCATACGGCATTAGTGTTTTCACGCAAAGTGAAGGGTATGAGTATAGTGCATCAAATCTCTGGTAATAAAATATGTAAGCTTAGAAACCTATTTATCACATTATTGTAGCACAATCTTTAAAATCATTATCACAATTTTGCTCTAATAGGTCATACACTTATTCTGATATTCATGGAAGCTCTAAAAATTTATTACAATTTATTGGAACAACATCGCTCTACACTCATATAAGGTCCTGTTTCTGCCCTGCCGCCGAGCAATACAAGACTTACAAAGAATATGAATTGGTTTTTAGTAAAAAAGAAAAGTTACAATATTCCAAAAATTATGAAAAATGTAAAATATATTTCCTAGCCTCAACAAATTAACTATACACCCGTTCTTTTAGATGTTGGTTATAATTTTGTGCTTTTCGAGAGTTTATTTGACTAATTTTAAAACTGAACTAGATTACATTAATTAGATATTTTAAAATAAAACTTTTTATATTCAAAAAATACAAAAAAAAAACAAATTTTCTTCATATCAATATGATGAAAAAAATACATCTTAAAATATTAATCAAAATTCATATGGTTGACAATGAAAGAAAACCATGATGACTAAATAGTAATGAATTAAAAAGGAAACTGATGTGCATTAATTCCAACAAATCTATTGATTTACTCTATGAAGCACAAAATTAAAAGCAATACTACTGTTCATAAATTAACGATGGCTAATGAGTGACAATGCAACGTTGCCGAGTTTACTAATAACTGCCATGCTTCTATCTATCACCTTCTTCACATTCGGATTTATCTTTCGCTCCGGCTGATCGGCGAACCCATCGATGCATGATCCTAAGTTTGTTAATGCAGAATATGCATACGATCTAGCGTAAAACAATTCATATTCATCTTGTTCACCAATCATGTCTCCAATTGCCTTAACACTCTTT
>JAJOOH010020981.1:0-10967 GCA_029582605.1 Solanum gracilifrons | reverse complement strand
AATGCGTTTGTGTTTGTATAAAGCAAGAGAAAATTGTATATATACATATATTTTCGTTCCCCTCTCTCCCCTCTCCCAGATCTCGCTCGCCACTCTCCTAGATCTCGCTCTCTCACTCGCCTCTCTCACTTTATACAAAAACTCAAATGTATAAAATGCGTGAATATTGTATATATACATATATTTTCGTTCCCCTCTCCTAGATCTCGCTCGCTCACTCGCCTCTCTCACTTTATACAATTGATCTTTTTGTATATGTATACCAAAGCAGATTATACAACTGTTTTTTTTGTATATGTATAGCGAATTATACATATATATGTTTGCTTTGGAGCGCAATTAGGCAAACTTTGCTATAGCATACAAATATGAATTTTGTGTTTGCTATATTTGAAAGTTGTTCTTTTTTAATTTATATGATATTTGAGCACCTTAAGCTAAAATTTAACTTTAAAAGGAATAATCTTTGAAAGTAGTATCAAAGAACTTTCATGATTTATTTACTTACTAGGAGGTACATGTATAGCTTGATAACATCTCTTTCGTAAATTGTGATGATTTTCCAGTATGATGTTCAGGTTGGTAAGACATTGTACTTAATTTGTATCTGTGATATTTTATACTTTTGTATGCCCTGGGACTTCATCTCAATGGTAAGAGTGCAACACGTGATATGTGTGTTAGGCGCATGTCACGAGTTCGACCCTCTGACGAACTAGAAGCTTGGTACTCCTTTTATCTCATTTAATGTGACGTACTTCCTTTTTAGTTTGCCAGAAAAACAGACAGAATTTTATATTTAGAAACAATTTAACTTTAAACTTCTCGTTTTACACTTAATGGAATGATTTCTAGCCACAGAAATGTTATTATAGTTTGTTTTAAACTACAAGTCTCAAAACTCTTACTTTTGTGTTCAATCAAACACACTATTATATAAAATAGTATGGAGGGAATATTTAAGTGGAGATAGGCAGAGGTACACTGAGTTTCAAACCATGTACAGGCTCTCAAGGATTTCTCGTTAATAAAAAATATTTTCTTTTACTTTTAGTAGTATGCTTAGATACTTATGTTAAAATTTCCAAAAACATTTAAATCAATTTAGATTCCTAAAACTTCCAATGTATTTTCATAATCCATTGTTTTATTATCTTTTATTATATATAAAATAGAAAATTTTAAAAATCTAGGATCTTAGGCCCCACATATCGTGTCCAACCTTTTAGAACATTGAATAATATTTATTAGAAAGAAAAAAGAAATTTCGGGGTTTTGTTTCTCGTATAGGAGAAAATTATTTTGCCGTAAAATTCTACTTTACTGATACAACATTGCCATTTGCATTTCTTGCACAATTAATGCATACATAATTTATTAAGTTATTTATTATTTTATATGGGTAGAAGAATGTATTAATAGCAAAAACCAATAAGACCACCTAAAATGACAAAATTACTCTTAAAGTAAAGCACCCTTATTTTATGGAGTCAACATATTTTTCTTGGGTTTACTTTTCAGCTTTTCATAGTAGGAATAAAACTCATGGTCGAATTATAAAGTAAGAACTTCTAATAATTTTGAGTTTAAATACTAATATTTCTACATTGGTACTGATTATGAGAGCTAATTCTTGGTTTTGGTGTTACACAATTTAAGTTTTGATATATTAAAAAGAAAACTAAATCACATAATTTAGTTACATTTGCCACATAAAAATTGCAATGTTATTTACTCCGATATCCTTTATTGAGTAAGATTACTATCCGAGCATAATTTTTCAAAGTGACTAACGAATGATGCTTACATTAAGCAGTATTGACAAAATAATCTAGTTCAAATCCATGTTTTTAATTCCACAACATATATACAAATTTCGTGATACAGTGATAATTATTCATGTATTATAATCTCTTGTGTAATTGGTTGTGAACCAAATATCCGCAAGATTTTAAACACACTCAGAAAGCAAAGATTGATTATAAACCCCCGAGGGCTTTGGTCTAGTAGCAAGAGCCTAGCAAGTGATATATGGGTTAGGTGCACGTCACGAGTTCGAACCCTGCCACCAAAAGAAATTTGGTATTTAAGTAGAGAATGGTGGAGGGGATTGGTTCCCTTTTCCACCAAGTTTCGAACCGTACACCACCAACCCTCAGGGATTTATCAGTTACCAAAACAAAAAAACAAAGTTCAATTATACTAAGTTACACCAGAACTAGTTTACAAAGCAGAAAATTGCTCAGGATAGCTAAAGACGGGTAAAAAGCTTACTTCGGCAATGAATGGCCACAATTTGCTCAACTGTTTGTTCAACCATTTGACCTGCCATGACATATAAAATGAGACAAATTATCAATGACGTGATTACTGTATCAGTTTATTTCTTCCAATTGCGTGGAGAAAAAGTTTGAGAAAACACCAGAAATGCATAACCACTAAGATTCACAACTGACATTGATAAGATATGGAGATTACTGTTTATCAACACACTTTTGATCCCTTTTCTTGTAAATATAGTCATAATTTTTTCTGTAAATTACCCATTTCTTTGTTGGATTGTATTGTTACTCCATATTTGAGGGTAATATACTTTAAAAAACAGTCTAAATATAACAAATCTCCTATATGAGTCATACATTCCACTTGTAGGATTAAATTGGGTATGTTGTTGTTGTAAGTAAAACTGATCTTCAGTGTCTTCATTCCTTGAGAAAAAAACATTAGTTGTAACTAGATCACAGTGAGAAAGTTGCCTTTTAGCTTTAAGAAGGAATTAAGTGAATCTTTGTTCCTATCATAACGATAAGCTAACAAGGCCAGTTGAACAATATGCATCTCTTCAAAGACAGGAAGATTTTTCTGTTTGAAAATATATATATGAGGGCATTAATTCTTTGAGCTTTTCTTCCGGAGATGTTAAGAAGATTATTCACAATTCAGTGAACAATTCAGCTTGAGTAAATGAGCTAAGTGACACAAGTACAAGAGTCAATGCAATAAAAGGGAAAAATAATGAACCAAGTGTCATAAGAACAAGATTCAATGAAATAAAGGGCGAAACTGAAACAAGTAAAGCCATTCAACCTGTTCATAAACCGGGAATGATATCCATTCAGGAAAGTTATCACCACAAACTTTCTTTAGATCATCCCTGCAGAGGCAGCCCATTACTTTTACATCTACTGCCTGTAAAAAGATGTAAAATATAACAAGGAAATGAATACCAGTCCTTCAGAAAGTACAAATGCATATAAAAAATTTGAATGTTGTTTGCAAGCATGATGATGAGGATGTAAATCCTGGCACTAGCAACAACATTGCCCAGTTTTTATACTACTTATAGCAGTACCATAGGGAGCAATATCAGCTACCACCTCATCTGAGCAAAGTCGAGCATCAAGCAGCCAAATACTACCGCTTAGGCAGCAACCATGAAACACCTTATCCACATCAATAGCAGAAACTAACAAACATTCCACTATTAAGCATATAGCTATACATCTTCTAAAGTAACACACTAACAAACATATCATTAGTAGAAACTACAACTTAGTCACCTAACAGACACAAAATTATCACCATTTTCAGTGTGCTTTCCAAATTTGCTCTTCTGGTAAAAACTAAGAGTTGTAACTAATACTAACTACCTCACTCGTTTATCGCAATGAAGTACACTACAGGGCAAAGAGAAACAACCTGAAAACAAAAATCTTCATCTTGATAATAATAATAAGTAAATTGTCAAAGAGAACCTCAAAGGAAAAATTTCCATTCTCGGGTTGATACTTACCATAAGTCCATTATTTACCAGAAAATTTAGAGTTACAGAACCCTAAAAAATTGACTTAAAAGACAAATTATTGAGTATTGGAATGAAATGGATCCAGCCAGAGTAGAGTGGATACTGAGGATTCAAATAGCCAACCCCAACTAGTTTGTTAAAATGTTAGGATTGACGGATAATTGTAGTTATGACAAACTTGAAAAACATTTAAATCTGGAGAATGGCGAGAATACCTTAGCAATTCTCTTGTTGCTCCTGTACCTCGTCATATACTTCCAAACTGCCATTAACCCTATCCCGCAGATCATCCCCATCAGAATCCCAGTAATCAACCCCATTTTTACTTCAGTTCACTTCAACCCAATTTCCCTAATAACATTGACACCGCAATTATCAGAAGAAACAAAACAGAAAAACTAACAGAAACCCCAAAGAAAGAAGATAAAGTTAATAAAAGTTTTCAAGAATCAAAAAGTTATTCCAAAACAAGCAAACCCCACCTCAAGAAAATATCTTGGTATGCACCAAAACTGAAACTTTTTGCTTCTCCGACAAGAAAACGATCACTCTTTGTTTCACTCAGAAGTGGGTCTCCACTAAAATGGTGTTGCTTGGCATCCCTTTCCTCCACAAAATCTTTCAGTTTAAAGAAGAAAAAGATTAGTATCAAACTCAATTCATTGTGTACTTTAATGAAAATGAAGATTTAACGTTTTAAGCACTACATTTACTACCTACCCCTATTCCTCAGGGCATTCTTTCCTCTTTCTTTGCTTTGTCTCTCTCTGCAATCAATTTTCAGATTTGTCTTGACTTCTCATTTTCTTCTTCTTTTGTCCGTTTTACTTTCTCCATCAATTTTATTTATTCACTTTCTCTTTTACGTGCCTCACAAAAATATTAAAATATATTTTATCTATCAATAATAATGAAGATTTTAATTTTAAAACTTTACGATATTTATAAAAGAAATTAAATTAATTCTATCTTAAGTATTGAATATTAAGAGAATAGAACTTTTGGGTTTTGTAGGCATACCCCCTATATTTTGGGGTCACCAAATTGAATGCTTGATACTTATCCATAGGTGATGTTCCTCAATGATTGAAAGATTCATTTGTCTTTTGAAACTTTAGTGCCTACTGCCTACTAGTGGTATGTATGATATCCCTACCACTTGGAATTTTGGATCCTTGGTTGGGGCTAACAAGCATCTCTCAATCAATCAAAAATTGGATAAAAAATTATCTCAATAGATTTCTCCATGTAACAGCCTGTGGTAAATACAGGACAATTGAATGAAAAATGTGATAGATAAATATGTTACAATACAAAAACCTGTAATAATTTGAATCAACTCATTTTCTTTCTCTCATTTCTAAGTAATATATGGATAGCTCCAACACTCTGAATCTGTCATGGAACTAGGAAGTATAGTTTTCCACCTTAGACCAAATGCAACACCAACATTACAAGTACAAAAACTGCCAAGAAGAGTCTAGCACTGCTCCTCACACCACCGTTAGAGCTGCTGGTTACCACGGTGATAGGCGGTGACTCAGCATCTTCGACTGTGGATGGCGGTTCCACATAGGGTGGAGGAGGTGGTTGGTTGAGGCTCGGAGGAAGTCCTATACCATGCATCACTTTGATATCGAATGCCATGCCATTCAGGCACTGACTCCCATCATCAGCATCAGAGAAATAGTATTGTTGGCCCTCGAGGGTCAATGAAACAGTGACTGTCATCGCTTCACCAAATTCATTGCTGCCTCCTTGATACTGAAATGTGTCATCATCTGAAGCATAATCCGTGGTGCAGTTCCTATATGTGGTTGCATTGTATGTTTGAATAACTGTCTGGTTGGTGTTTGTATTAAATACTGAACACATAAATACAAAACAAATCAGAATAGCAGTAACTGTGAGCAAATCATTAACTATGTACCAAACTCCATTTCATTTCAACTCACTACTACGTCTTATATTTCATCTCACTTTGAATCTAATCTTTCACAGCATATTTGGAGATAGTGGATCAGATGACGTGACTGAAATAAGAAATCACCCCATTACAATTAACTTCATCTTAAAATATCAAATGAAGATTCTAGCAACAAAAGCAAGCCGGGAGTCCATTTTTCTCAAGTTGCATATAATCTTCGAACTTTCTTTAATCAGCATTTGTTTGAGGGATTATGGTGGCAGAACATTGGCGGGATACTAATAAAATTTAGTTAGTTTCATTTTTCTAGTTAAGAATATCAGTTAGTTCAATGTGATATTCTGAAAATTCTTGCTCATTTAACTATACCCATCAGTAGAATTGGGCAATGCAACAATATGTGGTCAAGGGAACATTGAACTCTCTATAGTCTCTACAATACCCAAATCTGTTTATGTTATTACCACATGCAGAAAGAAAGAGTAATCTAGCAAAACATCTCAACCATCATTTTACTCCACAAAGATATCTTTCTCCGACTTAAATGTGCATCCTCCTTCCATCAGAACCTATGATCCAACGCATATTGTAACTTGGCATAATACATAAAATGACTATTAACTTGGCTTCAACGGACAACTATGCCCTTCAACTTTGAGTGTGCACAAGTAGGCCCTTAAACTTGTATAAAATTGAACAAGTAGACACACATGTCCTACATGGCATAATATACGTAGGACACAAAAGTTCCATGTAGGGTGCCATGTAGGACGAATGTGTCTATTTGTTCAACTTATACAAGTTTAAGTGTCTACTTGTGCATAGCTAAAGTTAAAGGTCATAGTTGCCAACTGACGTCAAGTTAAGAGTCATGTTTATGTATTATGCCTTGTAACTTCCCAGGCCAGTGGTCTTAAATTTATGTACTAATTTTCAAGATCTGAGAGATCAAAAAATGCAAGGAATAAAGTACAAGATCTATCAACAACAAAGATTGTGTACCACTGATCTACTCTACTCTCCCAAACAGAGAAGCCTGATATGTGAAGAGATGTAGCAGCAGATATGCTTAGCATTCTTCAGCTTAGAAGCCATTAGGATTTCAGGATCACGGAACGTAAGACCTAATAAAAACTACAATAACTTATCAAACACCTCAAATTAATTGGCACGAACCACACAAATTAAGAAACTTCTAATCTCTCAAGACTCTTCAGTCTTCACTAAGATCTATACAACTTGCCTTAGATACAAAGATGGATCCAAGAACTTGAGTCATCGAATGCAACGTACCACTGGACAATGATACAAACGGAACATAAATATGTACATTCTTTGACATTAATACAGATCAGTCACTGTTTTACTAATAGCTGTCATTATAAGTTCGTTAAACGAGTCTATCTCCCCCAAAATGCACAAGCAGATTCAATAATCCAAAAAGGAGTAATCTTTATCCAAAATAAAAAACAAAAATCACCCTTCTTTCCCTTTTTCTCCCTAAAATTGCTCAAAAACTCAGCAACTTCAAGAAAAGTTAATTAGAGTTTCTTGATTTCAGTGTTCTTCAATGAAGACAATGACTTTATGAGATAATAACTATTAATCGAGAAATCAACTCTAGATTTGACTAAACCCATCAATCAAGAAACAACAATGACCCAAAAGGGTGCTCAAAAATATCAAAAAAAGAACTCACCCAAAGTGTCACCAAGATTAAAGGTCTGTTTAGCAGCCCAAGCAGAGTAATCAGCAGAAGCCTTTTGAGTGTTGATGTCAAAGAACCAACCAGCTGAACCACCAACAGTATGGTTTGTATATCCGGTTGACTGTGAAGCTGCCGAGTTAAAGAACAGAGCCACCGGTAACAGGAATAGGAAGACCATGGAGTCAACCACCATGGTCATGTGGGAACAATGGGCAGAGTTGTTACTACTAACGTTTGACGATCTGAAAAATAAATGTGAAGTTGTAATCGTGACATAGGTAAGGTATAGAGAATAACATGATGAGACGGTCAGACACGTAATTCTTTTATTATATTATTATTATGCGACCACATGGTACTGGTACTGGACCACAGCTAGTGTGGTGCTCAAAAGGGAAATGCTAAGTGATGCTACTCTCTTCTTTTCTTAGACAAATCAACCTAAAGTTATGCAAAAATCAAACCGATTAATAAATTAAATTGAAAAAAATTATTATTAGGTTGACAAATTTTTAATGATTTTGTAAAATAAAATAAAATATTGGATTCGATTTTTACTATTGAGTAAGCTGATGACCCATTTAGACGATAGTGATTAATTATTTTACCCTTCATAAATATTAAATATTACTCCTAATTTAACATGACTAAAACATTGTATCCATACTTTACACTACTATCTACACACTTCATACTTCATATACAGGGACGGATCTAGCCTTATGGGTGGGGTGCCACGGCACCCAGTGGCCTCGGTTAAAACTTTGTGTATATATGTGTATAAGTATAACAAAATGAATATATATTACATCTGCCACCCAGTGAATAATATGTTCAATGGTGCAACTGGCAAAGGATGTAACTTTCAATGTAAGTGTTGAGGGATCAAATCTCTTTTGCAGCAATAATTTTTTTTATTCTTTGCTTGTGTGAATGACTTTCGGGCTCTTCCTCTTTTCTTCCCTCTTTTTTTGTCTTTAGTTTAGTTTCTTGCCAATTTTTTTGTCTTTGCTTTAGTTTCTTGCCCCCTCAATTAGTTCCTTTATTTGCTACTCCTTGCTTATTTATCTATCTTTAATTGATACGAGTGTTGCGTGATTTTCTATATTAATTACAGATTAATATAGAATTTTGAATGTCACATAAAATATTAATAAAAATATATTTAAATAGATTATTTTTTTTGAAAAAGTTTTTAAAATGATGGATATTATTATGTTAAAGCTTTTGAATTTAAAGGTTCTTTCAATCTTTAACGTCACACTAAGTGGAGATAACTAGATTGAAGCTATAATTTTTATTTTTTCTCAACTATATGGTATTAGATGATGTATACAAATTTGAATTTTTAAGGTGAAAAATCTCTTGTTTTCTCAAAGTTATAGAGAATAAGGTATCTTATTCCTAAAAAAATATCAAAAAACACACTATTTAGGTGTATATCTTTAATATTAGAATATTTAAAAGAAAAAAAAACATTACTAAATATGTATATTTGATCAATGTGTTTATAGAAATCGAAAAAACTAAATAACCCGAATCATAACCTAAAATGAAGGAACCGACCAGTTTACCATTTAGATGATATGGCACCCCTAACCTCCGAATCCTGGATCCGCCTCTGTTCATATACTTCAATTTCAGACTTTTGGTTGCAACATGTAATTGTAGTCTTCCTACTACATTTGATATTTTTTATGCAATTTATCATTTTCTTTCTTGTTTCATTATGTCAAATCATTTACAGTTGATTTTCTTGTTTCACTGTATCGCGTTAAATTGTTAGAGAAGTGAGAAGTCATATATTTTTTTATGAACATTTTCTTATTGGGTGAACCGAAAATCGAACCGTTAACGACCAAAAACTGATAAATCAGTAAAAAAAAATTATTGATTTGATGTAATTAAAAATCGAAAATCAATAAATCGAACCGATAATACATAAAACTGAATCGAACCGATCAACCGATGCACACCATTGATCTCATGACATATTATTTTGTTTTTCGTCATTTATGTAGCACAAATTGTTTCTTGGAAAACAAAGTTTTTTATAAGAGAAACTTACACAAATTCCATACATTTAGGGGTTAATTACATCCTATCCCGAAAGTTTCTCCAATTACAAAAATTCTGAATCTTTCATTACTCTGGGATATATTTCTTGGTTGTCTGATACATTACTTAATGGGAGGAATGTATTCGAGAGAGGATTTTTGTATTTTTTTAAAAAGGCAAAAGGATCTGATGGACCCTTGTACTTGTATGAGTTTGTATTGTGGACCCTTTTACTTAACATTTTATCAACTGAACCCTTAAACTGAATACACAATATATTAAATCCCTTTGACCATTGACCATGCTTATGTGGCATTAAAATAGCTGAGTTGGCGATAAAGTGTGACTGCACGCGCGTTAAGGCAAGTGAACATCATATTTTAAACTTTAAATTATTAAAATTATATAATAAAAAAAAATTAAAAAAAAAAAAAAAAACCCAACTTCTTCCCCTCACCACCCCACCCCATCGCTGCCCCAACCTCATTTTTCTTTTTTCTCCACACAATATCGTTATCTTCTTTAGCCGATCTTGGCATTGACACTTTGGTGACATCAAATTTCATGGCGATTATCAGTGACATGAAAGAGTCACGTTGGTTTCATGGCGGTGCTCGCCGGTTCGCAGTGGTGTGAGAGGGAGAGACGCGGCGTTGGTCCTTTTTCGCTAGATTGGGAGGTGATGCTGGTCCCTTTCCGTCAGAATGGGAGGCGGTGAGGGAGTTTGCAAGTACGCCGGAGAAGATGGAGAGGAGACGCAATTTCTGGTGGTCGCAGGGGTCATCGGTGGTGTGGAGAAAGGAAAATAGTGAAGAGGAGAACGAGGCTGGAGATGGAACGAGGAGCTGGCTGGTCACGGCGGCGAAAAGGTTTGCCGGCCGAAGCTGGTGTTGTGGTCGCTTACGATTATTGGTTCTGCGAAGATCGGAGAAGAGGAAAGGAAAACATGTGCGGCAGAGGATCCCATATTTTTCATTAAGAAATAAATGATTTTTTTATTATTTCATCTTTTATTTAATAAATTTAGTTTAATTTTTTAAATAACAATTAGTGAAGATAATGATGATATATTATTAATTTAAATGACGTGAATTTGACATGTCATCTCTTTAAGGGAGAGTGAGCTACATACATGGTAGGAGGGGTTTAAAAATCGTTTTTTGATTGAGTTTAAGGGTTTAGTTGGTAAAGGATTATGCATAAAGATTTACAATACAAACACATACAAGTTCAGGGGTCCACCAAATCCTTTTGCCTTTAAAAAATGATAAAGAATTTTAGAGATTATGATATTTTAAGTTGTGCATTTATGTAATCTTTCCTTTTTTAATGCTGAAAAAATTCAATTGATTACATATGTTCTATTATTTGTCCAAATTTGTTGGCCTCAAATCTTTATTTTATTCGAGAAAGTGATCCAATAAATTGTGTTTTTGTACGGAAGGTGTCTACGGAGCAATAGTGCATTG
>JAJOOH010020980.1:0-16702 GCA_029582605.1 Solanum gracilifrons | reverse complement strand
TGATCTTGTTCAAAATATGCACAAAGGAAAATGATGCACCTTTTTATGGAACCGTATAAAGGATTAACACTTGGCGAGGAGCTGAGAGTTTGTTAATTTCATTCGAAGGACGTATTCAAGGTGGAATGTATTCTAGCCGTAGAACTTTTTATTTTTGTTTTGTTATATGTGTTTTTCATGTGTGTGCACAACAACTATATGTTGCGACTATGAATTATAAAAATTTATCATATCATTGATTGAGATATCTTTAGCTTTCTTTTATTTTAAATGGGTTTTTGTAATACATTTGTGCAATATTACTAAAAAAAACATGATGCTGCCTATTTTTTTTATATAGAAAAAGAGTATTTGTGGCGACCAGGGGCGTCACTAATCTTGAGTTATTGTGGCGAGATTACTTGTTGCTGAAAGTACAGTACTTATAGTGGCGACTAGAAGTTGCCGCTAAAACCCATTCTCCTAAGGATATTTGTTTACTTTTAGAGGCGATTTGGTCGCCACTAAATATGTATTTTTTGTGGCGAGACCAGTAGTCGTCACTAATAACATTTAGTTACGGAAGTACTTGCCACGGCCTTCAGGTCGCCACTAAATGTTTTAAGTAGCAACTTTTTGGCCTTCAGTGGCGACTTTTGGCGCCACAAAATGCCGGATTTCTTGTAGTGAGATGAACACCCGATATATTAGGAGGTAGAGCCAATCTATACGCCACCGACCCTACACATTCAAGAACCTCAAAGAGACCAATGTATCGCCGACTTAGTTTGCCCTTCTTGTCAAATATCATCACCCCTTTCATGGGTGATACCTTAAGAAGAACATTCTCACCGGTTTGAAACGACGTGTCTCTTACCTTATGATCCGTATACTTTTATTGCCTACTCTGGGCTGCTAGAAGCTTAGCTTGAATGCTCCTCACCTTATCTTGTGAATCCTTCACTAAATCAACCCCCAAAGGTTTCACATCTCCAGCCTCAAACCAACCTATGGGTGATCTACATCCCCTGCCATATAGTGCCTCAAATGGTGCCATATCAATGATGGAGTGATAACTATTATTGTAACATCTCACAAATTAAAAGAGCAAGAAAGAGCTAGAATTAGAAAGAGTGATTTTTGGAAATAATAAAAAATCTGAAAAATTGGTTAAGTTAAGTTAAATTTGAGTTTTTGGTCAACTTCAAACGACCATAACTACTAGCTCAGAATGAGTTAGGTGTGTTTCCAGATATCGTAGGAAATCTCTTGGATAATCTTTCCAACGTTGCTGAGTTTGCACGATTCCGAGTTCGTATGAGTGAGTTATGCCCATTGAAAGTTGGGCTATTCAAATAAGGGAAAGTCCTATCCGGATTTTAGAAGGGCATTATGGTCTTTTCACCACCCAATTAATTAATTTGGTTTCTGGTAATTAAGTTGGGGTCTAAAATGATTGGATTCAGTTTGCGCTTTTGAGAAACAAGTTAGGGTTTTGAGAGAAAAAAAACGAAGAGGAGAAAAGAGGAGAAGGAGCAAGGAATCGTCAAGTTCTTGAAGCTAGGCTCGTGGATTTTGTCAAGGGGTGATCCCTATGAGGTATGTGAGTTCACACAGCATTGGATTCATTCACCCACGTGCCAAACATGTTTTATTCAGTGTAATTTCGTCCTAAAAAGATTGAGAATTTGATGTTCTTGAGTTATATTCTTGAATTGCTTTTGTTCTTGAATTTGGGATGAGATTGAGGAGTTCTTGAGAGTTTAAGATTGAGTATTAGAGTTTCTTTGAGTTATTTTCATGTGTATATATTGTGCGTACCTGAATCTAAAGAGATATGGTGAAAAAAATTGAAATTAGGTGAATTGGGTCTAGAAAATGAAGAAGGAACAAGTCGGGCAAATCTGGTTACCAGGTCCACATTGCGGACCTGTTCCTTATTTTTGAAAATTTTCCCCTCGCGTCGGGGAGCGGTCCGCGGTTACGGACCGCTCTGCCTCAAAATTGATTTCACGACCAAAAATTTAAATATATCCCCGCGTCACGGACCAACTTTCAGACAGTGACACTACAAAAAAAACAACATTTAGCGACCGATTATAGCGACAAACAATATTTTGTCGCTAAATAACGATGGATTAGCTACGACCTAAAATAGAGACGGAATAGCGACAAAAACTAAAATCCATCACTAAATTTAGGCGCTAAAGTTTGGCGCCTTTATTTGGCCTATTAAATTAGATAATTACCGATGAAAATCGCGATAAACTTAACTCCGTCGCTACATTTAAGTGTTAGCGATGGAATCAACGACGGATCCTTTGTCGCTAATTTCATTGAGTTTTTTGCTATTTAATTTTTTATTGTGACTACCTTTCTTTTTAAACTATAATGTGATACATAGCGACGGAATTTCATAGCGACATAATTTTTCGTCGCTATCTTATATTAAAAAAATTCTAGGGCACAAATCTCACTCACACAAATTAAACAGTCACTCTCCACACTAAATACACATACATAGCAGTGCCGAGAACCTTGTCAAAATAATCGGTCGTTGCTCTTTGGAAGGAAATTCAAGCTCATCTTCCTCTCTGCTACTTGTTGCTGCTCGTTGCTCTAAGGAAAACCAATTTCCTTGTTGTTGGTTCATCAAAAGGTAACAATAGTGTCTATTATTATCTAAAATCTTATAGTTATTTCATCTTTGGTTCATCTGCAGTCTCTTCCTCATTTTTTTTCTGATATATTTTAGTTAGGGTAACAATGGTCACTATTATTATCTGCACTACTCTTTGAATTTTTTATTTATCTTTTCGAAGGATCTATTTTTTCTTTTCTTGTTATGGGTAAAAGTATTTTCTATTTGTAGTTATTTGATAATTTTAGATCTTAAAGCTTTCCCCTTTTGATGTTATGGAGAAATTTCTTTGGGGTTGATGGTGTGATTGAAGAAACGGGTCTAGATTTTTTACTCTAGTTTACTTTGTTTCCAAAATCGAAAGATATTTTTTCTACTATTTCAGTGCTTACGTACAGAGAAACATAACAAAACAATGTGTATGGTGCAAAGAAAAGTAACAAAATAATATGTTAGTGTAAGTGCATACCTGTATTTAAAGAAGAGACTGAAACAAATGTCTGTATTTTTTTTTCTAATGTATTCCAGATTTTTTACATAATAGAGTAATGAAATTGTATATGAGTTGATGTACATTAAACATGACATATTCTAAAATCTCAATAAACAGATATCATTCTGTTATATTGTTTTGTTTATTTTTGTTTAACTGTTTGATATATGAAACTTAGTAAAACTGACATAAGCTAGACTTTCCCCTTTCCCTTGCTCTCTGTTGTTTTCTGGTTAATCAGACGCAATATTAGATAAAAATGTAGTACTTCTTTTCATTCTAACATTACACCACCAGTTCTGTTAACTTGCTAAATTTTATGGTAAGTAAACAACAACTTGTTGTATGTGAATTTTCTTTTAGGAAACACTTTTTATTTAAGTTTCTGGTGGTTTGATATAGCTGTTTTATGATGCTGTAAAAATGGAAACTTAGAGGTTTTCTGAATTTGTTAAAATAAAAGCACAAACAGATGTAACTGCTTCAGTTCTAATTTTGTAAATAACTCTAATTGTTTTGTGTTTTTTAACATTAAATAGGAGTATGGATAATATAAAGTGTAGTTGGATGTACACGAGATTAGATGGTCGAGGGGCTCTTAATTCTAGTTTTATAACCGGTGTAAATGACTTTCTCAAGTTTGCATGTTCTCATAGAAACCGCATGAGTGGTGACGAAGTTAGATGTCTATGTAAAAAATGCCACAACATTAAATACATGGATGTTGAAACTATTAAACTACACCTTTTTCATTTTGGATTTGTTGAGAACTATTTTGTTTGGACGTATCAAGGAGAAAAACAAATGATCAATGAGATGTCTATTGATTTACCCAATGATACACAACCTGGATTGGGATATGATAATCCATATCGCCAAATGGTTTTGGTGCAGCCGGATCAAACTTTGGTCAGGGTTCGAGTTGGCAATCTTATAGTAATGACGAATCTGAGTCGTCTCATCATTGTGAACCTCCAATAGAGGAACATCCTAATCCTTCAATGGAGCAGGAACCTAATCCTGAGTCACAAAGGTTTTATGATTTACTTCAAGCCGCTGATGCAGAATTGTATCCTGGTTCTTCCATCTCTCAACTTGCCATAGTTTCTAGGATGACAAATATTAAAATGGAGAATACTTTGTCACAGAGGGGTTATAATCAAGTGATGCAACTATTGAAAGAGGCATTACCTAAAGATAACAAGGTTCTCGATAGTTATTATCAAACCAAGAAGCTAGTGCGTAGCTTGGGTTTGCCTATTGAAAAGATTAATTGTTGTAACTCAGGATTTATGTTGTATTGGGAAGATGATAAGGACTTAACATCTTGTAAGTTTTGTGGCTATGAGAAGTTTAAACGGCATGTTGGTTCTCGTAAGAGAAAATTGGTCCCTTACAAAAAAATGTATTGTTTTCCTCTTAATCCTAGATTGCGGAGATTATATGCATCTCATGCTACAGCTGCCAACATGAGATGGCATCATGAGCATATACAAGAAGATGGGGTAATGCGTCATCCATCAGACTTTGAGGCTTGGAAGTACTTCAATGAAACTCATTCCTTTTTTGCTTTCGAACCAAGGAATGTGAGGTTGGGGTTATGTACTGATGGTTTTCAGCCATTTTCTCAATCTGGAAGAAAATACTCTTCAAGGCCGGTGATTGTCACTCCATATAATTTGCCCCCGGGGATGTGTATGAAGGAGGCTTACATGTTCTTAACTGTCATTGTTCCAGGGCCACACAATCCTAACAAAAAATTGATGTTTATCTACAACCTCTAATAAAGGAAATGACTTTATTGTGGGAGACAGGTGTGGAAGCATTTGACATGTCAAAAAAGCAAAATTTTCAATTACGGACAGCTTTGATGTGGACTATCAATGACTTTTTTGGCATATTCTATGTTATCAGGATGGAGTACTAGTGGAAACTTAGCATGACCTTATTGTATGGAGGAAACACAATCCTTCAGATTACAATATGGTGGGAAGACAACTTGGTTTGATAATCATAGAATGTTTCTTGACCAAAATCATCCATTTAGGAGAGATCGTAAGAACTTTCTTAAAGGTCATATTGTCAGCAGATTGCCACCACCTGTAAGAATAGGACAAGAAATTTTGAATCAAATATGTGACTTGGGAATAAGGAAAGTAACTGAATTAGATGCAAAAGAAGTTAATAAAAGAATTTGTAAGTCTTGTGGATGGAAAACACGAAGCATCTTTTGGGATTTGCCTTATTGTAGTTCTAATATGATACGACATAATCTTGACGTCATGCATATTGAGAAGAATGTCTTTGATAATGTATTTAACACTGTTCTTGATGTTGATGGCGACGTCTAGATGTTGTAAAATATTGCAATCGGATACATTTGGTAAGGAATCCTGATGGAAGTTATCCTAAAGCTACATATACAATAAACAAGGATAAAAAAAAAGGTCTTGTTTGATTGGTTGGAAGGTGTGAAGTTTCCAGATGGTTATGTTTCAAATATGAGTCGATGCCTTGACACGGAAAAATTTAAGCTATTTGGGATGAAGAGCCATGATTGTCATGTGTTCATGCAACGACTATTGCCAATTGCCTTTTGTGAGTTACTTCCTAGTAATGTGTGGCAGGCTCTTACAGAGTTGAGTTTATTTTTTAAAGATCTTACTTTAACTACTCTTCGAGTGGTGGACTTGGAGAGATTAGAGTTACACATCCCACAAATTTTGTGTAAGTTGGAACGCATATTTCCTCCTGGATTCTTTAACTCAATGGAACATTTACCAGTGCACCTTCCATATGAAGCACGAATTGCTGGTCCTGTACAATATAGATGGATATATCCTTTTGAGAGGTAAATGTAAATTAGTTTTTCTCCTATGGTGAAACGTATGCTCGACAAAAAATTATAAATTAATAGTTTACCTTTATAGGTACCTACGAACTCTGAAAAATATGATTGGGAACAAAGCTAGTGTTAAAGGTTCCATTTGTGAAGCTTACTTGATGGCAGAGTCAACACAATTATTTTCTCATTATTTTGAACCTCATGTTATGTCACGTCATCATAATGTGACCCGTAACTATGATGGTGGTGCTATGAAAGATGTTGAAGGAAACTTATCAATATTCACCCATCCAAGCAGGCTATCGGGAGAAGCAAAAAAAATAGATTTATCTCTTGAAGAAATTAAGGCTGCCCAAACTTATATTCTACTAAATTGTCAAGAGGTTGAGCCGTTTGTGAGGTAAAATTTTAATCTTATACCTATTTAAAATAAAAAATTTGATCATACATTGTGACTTTCTATATAACTTATTTTGTTGAAATGAAGCATGTACGTGCAACGTTTGCAAGAAGAGTTCCCGAATCTAGCTCAAGATCAAATAGATGAGAGTCTTGAATCATATTTTTCTATATGGTTCAACGAATATGTAAGCCTCAAACAATCACTATTATTTTAAAAAATGATGTTTTTAAATTATCTTGAGAATTTAGACTAAATTTTATAATATTTTAACTAGGTTCGATCCAACCATAGTGAAAATGAATACTTGAGTAGTCTTGCTCATGGACCACTAATAAGCACATGCACTTATCCAGTGTGTTTTGTTAATGGATACAAGTTTCACACAATACATCGCGGTAGTGTAAGATCAACAACGAATAGTGGAGTTTGTATCTCTGATCCAAATGTTGGTGATTACTATGGAAAGATACAAGAAATTATACAATTGGAATATCGTAGAGCACCTTTAAAGCAAGCTGTATTATTCAAGTGTGAATGATTTGATCCAACAATGAATGTTGGTGTTAAGGAGTACAATCAATATAAATTGGTCGATGTTAATCATCGTCGCAGATTTAAAAAATATGAACCTTTTATTCTTGCAATGCAAGCAACTCAAGTGTGTTATATGCCTTATCCTAGCACAAAAAGGGATAAGGATGATTGGTTAGCTGTATTAAAAGTCAAACCTCGAGATGTTATTAAATCACTTGATGAGGGAGAGATTAAAATACCAGAATCAAATCTTCCATTCCAAGTTGAAGAAATTGAAGTCCATGAGATAGATATGAATATTACTTTTGATGAAGATATACCTCTGCATGATCCAAATAGAGAGACAATTGAAATGGCTGAGCCAATTAATGATGGTTTGTTGTTAGAGCACCATGAAATAGAAGAAGAATCTACAAAAGATGAGGGTGAAACTGAGGATGAAACTGAAGAGGGGGAGGATGAGGATGAGGAGTTCGAAGATGAAATAGATACAGACTGGTGTATTGATAGAAATGTGCTACTGTATCTTCAGTGACTTTTGTTTATAGTACTATGTTTTGGATGCAAATTTCTGCTCAGTGAATCGTACTAAACTTAATGTTTTCACTGACTATTTTTTAAGAAACAATATGCTTCTAGACATATTATATATACAAATATGTGAGTACTAACTTTACTCAAGTTCTTGGTCAGGTTTTGTTAGATGATTGTTGTATGTCGATTTTCTTTTAGTTAACTCTTTGTGTCTCTGTTTCTGATAGTTTTATACATCCCTTTGATGATGTTGTAAGAGGTTGCTTTGATGATGTTTTGTCAATCATGATCAAAGGTAAAGTTCTTCTTTTGTGCACTGATTCTGAAAGTTGGGTATTTGAGAATATCATTCTTCAACATTTTTTAATTCTCAAAGGAAAAATCACATCTTATGTGAAGATTATATTCTGCCTTGTGCTTTCTCCTAAGTTGGCAAGACCATCAGCAATGTTGTTCACCTCCTTAAGGTATAATTTTCTTGAATTTTTTGCTAATTGACATCTCTGATGATATGATCTACTTGCCAGGTATCATTAGAGTCGGTATTATTTAATTTGTTCCTCTAAAAAACTGCCATGTTCGTTTCTAGTGTGCTTTTAATTCTGGATTTTCTTTTTCTAAAAAACCTGACTTCTCATAAAAAAAATTCTTAGACTTAAGTGCTTGACTATCAGATATTTTTGGGTTGCATTTTGGTTACGTTTGGAATTTGTTGGAGAGAAGTAGAGCATGACTATTAATTGCTTGTTGCTTAGCAACTTCAGTTGTTTAAAAGAAATATTGTGGTTACAAGTTGCAATGTAATGATCTGATAAATCTTTCCTAGTTGCAATGTAAACTTTTCTTTTCTTTTCCTTCTCTAGTTTGGAAATGCATGTGCCTATGCAATTTAAAAGTTATTTTTCTTGTAGATATGGCGCGAGGCAGAGGTCGAGGTAACACAACTCGTGCAAGCAAGACCTTAATTAGAGGTCGAGGTAGCACAAGTCGAGTTAATATGCCTACTCTTCCCATTCCCATAACTAATTCACATCACGGTGGTATTAATTATTTTGCTGGACCAAATCAAAATGACCAATTTCAAATATTAGCTCCTACTAGTTCGCCTCCTGTTCAAACATCAGCTCATGGTAGTACTCCATCTGTTAATTTTGAAACACCTCTTGTAATATCTAATCAGAGCAATGCAATAGGCGAAAGTGTATCTACTCAAAGAAATGTGATAAGGGAGGCGACTACATCTAGCCAGAACAACACAATAAGTGAAGGTGATAGTAATAATAATTCTAGACAGCAGACACTTGTTTTTTTTCTCATTCCGGGTAAGTTTGTACTTGCACTATTGCTATTTATATACTGTAATTTTTTCATATAGACTTCATATAATATTTTTCAATTTTTTTCCAGTTTCGAACCTTCAAATATTTGCTCTACCAGGATATGCAAGTCTTTCAAGAGTGAACTTGATCCTAATGGAATTAATTGGAAAAGTGTCTCCCAAGAAATAAAAGATTTTTATCTCGGAGAATTCAAGGTCTATATTTCACCATTTTAATAATAAAAAAATTACATCACTTTTGAAGGTTTGTATACTAATGTTGCTTACTTATAAAATTATATAAGAAGCAATTCTATTGGGATTCTTCCATTGACAGTCAAGTGAAGATACTATGGCGTAAGAAGGCAGCGATAAGGTACAGTGATTTTATTTCTTGCATAAAAAGGAAGCAATTCGGCCAAAATATGTTCCGGAAGAAACGTGGAAAAGTTGGATGAGATTTTGGAAAGATCCCAAGGTTATTGAAAAGTCAAAAATAAATTCAAAAAACCGTTGTGGCGGTCAGAATGTTGTTGCAAAGGGGACTCACACGGGAGGCTCTATTACTATTGGAGAGCATCGCAAGAGACTTGTAAGTATATTTTCGCACACCCTTAATTTACTTTATATGCATAATATATAGTAGTAATGAGTTCTAACTGTGAATAGGAATAGTAGTACATAATAACGTATTAAGCAGACATCTCATATAATTTTGTGTGTGCTAGGCAGTGTCTTGGTTTTTGAACAAATGAAGCACTTACTCAACATGTGAAGTCTCCCTATTATTGATAAAGCTATGCTGCTATAATTGTATGGGACTTCGTTTTTACTTATTTGGTTGTCTTGTACACTTGTAGTGATGGATTTGTTTTACCACACAATAAATGTTTTAGACTCTAAATTGGAGGTTTATAGCATAATGACTCATATTCCACTTAGGAGAATGCTGGCTGAATTGGTCCAAAAGTATGTGAATTCCTTCTCTATTATGCATAATCTTAAACCTTCAGGATGTTAAATTTTTGAAGTTGCATTGCAGGCCACTTTTATTGAGAAAAAAGGGTTGATTGCCATATTTTCTAAAGTGTGTTTGTAGTTTGTGAGCTCTTTTTTATACTATCATATATTACACCATATAATTCTTTCATATTTTCACATTTTCATATGTTTTAAAAAAATTTCCTTGATAGGCTATTGAAAAGGGTCGAGATCCAACACCGAGTGAGTTACATTTGCATGTCCATACACATGGTCATGATGGAAAATTTTTTGTTGGTGAACGAGCTCGAAATGTACATGTAAGTCCAATTCTTTATAATTACATTTACTTTATATATCAGTTGGTGGAAAAATTGTGTAATCATTTTATTTTTTCAGTTAACGGTCTCTCTCGAGATTTTCCCCCACATTTTTAATCAAAGAATAATAGGTATATGTGTTGTGTATACAGCTACTTGTTGTTTGGACATCATAATAGTTGAATTGCTTTAGTGAATCATACAATGTTGTAAGCACAAAATCTTTTTGTCCTGCATGAAGAATCCCACTAAAAATCTTGGCAAATGCACGGAAACATTCATCTGAGTTACTATTTTCGCTGTCATCCATAATTAGTAGTGGAAGGAAGGCTAGGCCTATGTTTGTGCAATTTTATTTGGTCTAACAACCAACATATTCTAATTCACAAAAGCAACATTAGCATTACATCCATATCAGGTCCAGCACGCTTGATTTAGGACACGTTGATTGTAGCCCGCTTCATTTCTTGCGCCCTATATGTGATAGAGAATTGTTGTTGTGATTGTCCATATGAATGTTTTGCTTACTTTTCCAGTAGCCTTTCTAGCAATTCTATTCCACCATCCATTTATATCTTGTTGAACTATATTTACTTGAAGCCACTTCATTATTTTTGTTAGACATGCTTGAGAGAAAGCACATTTGAAGAATAAATGCTCTATATTCTCGTCTTTGCTTCCACACAGTCCACATTACATATCAGTGATCAAATCCATTACCTTCAGTCTTTCTTTGGTTAGTAATCTTCCATGCATAGCTAACCAACATATGAATTGATGCTTAGCAATACTGTTGTTGTTCCATATCACTCTCCAGAATGGCCATTCCTTTTTATGTCCCCTTCTCGATGTATAGCCACTCTTGACAGTGTATTTCCCTACTCGTTTAAGCCACCCATTCTGAACATATCCAGATGCATATGTTCTTGTGCAATTTATTCTTGAGCCACTTTGACAGGTTTTTCAAGCTACTATGTAAACTGATGGAGACAAGGGGATGCTTGAGAAAGTTATAAAGTCTTTCAATTTGTCTATACCTCCTCGTGAACTTCAAAAAGAGGATCCTAAATCTGTACTTCAATCTGTTATGAATCGTTGGCTTCCATTGTTCATCACCATATTGTCTATTGTTGTCTATTGCTGTCAAACACATGTCTGATCATATATCTGCTCAGTCTTTCTTATATCTCGGCTGCTTCCAAAGCGAGAACTCTTGGATATATATGGCATAATAAATACACTAAGTTGTGCGTTCTCTGTAGGCAAGAAGAAAAGCAACATATATTTTAGAAAGACTAGAATATGCAATCAAAAAGCTATCTAAGCTATCGACATAAACTTAATTTGGCTTATTGTTATTGTTGTGGTTGTTATTAATGAATTTCACTAATTATTATTATCTTTTACAGGAAAAATATCTAGAAATATTACAGAATCAAACACTAACTCAATTTGATGTTGATCAATTGCAAGCATATTATCAAGCCGCAGGAGGGGAAAAGAAAAAAAAGGATATATGGTCTTGGAGTGCAAGATAAATCATTTTATGGGACAAATCTTTGTGCCTCAGCTTCTGGAACTGATGTTTCATCCTCAGTACCACGTACGAATGCTCAAATAATAGCAATATAAAATTTGGACGACTTTATGACACGATTGATTCCTTCACTGACTGATAAAATGCTTCTTGTACTTTTTGAGCGTGTACGTGGATTGATTTCTTCAACCTCATCTCAGCCAAACACACATATGACTCCTGTAACTTCTACTCCAGCTAATGTTGATGAGGCTCATGCATCAGTTTCTGATGAAGATTAATGTAGTTCTCCAATCTCTCTTAGTTAGTTTTGTCGGCTAGATATCATTTTTGTTGCAAATACTTTTAGTTTTTTTTCTTGGAAATTATTGTTGTGGTTGTTTTAAACTTGGTTATGCACCCTGTAGTTTGTTATGTGTTTTGGATCTTGTAGAATAATAGTTTATATGAATTAAGTTAATTTTGCAGCTTTATAAATTGAATAGGATTTGCAATAATAAAATGTATAAAATGTAACGGCGACGGAATTAGCGATAGATTCGCTACAATATTTTTGTCGCTATAAGAAGACAAAAATATAAAAAGTAAGGCCGACAAACTTAGAAACGGTTTTGTAACAATATTTTTGTAGCTACAAGAAAGGTAGAAATGTATAAAAAGTAATAGCGACGGAATTAACGACAAATTTTCGGTCGTCAATACGATGACACAATGGAATAACTTATAGAATTAGCGACAAAAATTACAAATATAACGACGGTTTTTTAGGTCGTTAGTTTTAACAACGGAAGAGATTCGTCGCTCATCCGTCATTAAACTTACGACGAATTTGAATTTTTGTCGCTAAATTGTTAGCTACGAGCATAATACCGACGTATGACTTTTCATCGCTATTCCATCGCTAAACCAAAATAGCGACGGAATAAGCTATTTAGCGACATATTTCGTCTGTCGGTAAAAATAATTTTTTTTGAAGTGTGAATTCTTGATATTTTCTCATGTTTAGCTATCTCAAAATACTCCTAAACATCATGATATCTTTCATATCACAAATCTCAATCCTTGAATCCATAATTCAATTCAAGGATCAGTTAAGAGTCAAGTCAAGAGAAGTTAAGAATCAAGTTAAGAGAAGTTAAGATCCAAGTCAAGAGAAGTTCATAGAGTCTTCCAAAAGTCTTTTACAAATGTTTTAACTTTGTTTTAAGACTTGAGTTTTGAGCTCAGTAAAGCGTAACATTGAAGTTCATTTCTTCAAAAGTATATGGGGACTATGTATTTCCAAAGAGTTTAAAATGTTTTCACATTTGAATAAGTAAGGAAACTTTGATTTCCAAATAGCCTTTGAGCTAGTTTTCAGAAAAGAGTAAATGCTTTCACAACTAAGCAAGAAGGGATACTTTGATTTCCAAAGAGCCTATGAGCTAGTTTTCAGAAAAGAGTACATGCTTTCACAATTAAGCAAGAAGGGAAACTGAGATTTCCAAGATAGCCTTTGAGCTAAGTTTTGAGAAATTATCTCAAACCACAGAAAGAAGTTATGTTTTTAAAATATAAAGAGCTAGTAAATTTTGGGAGTAGTATTGAGCACCAATATAGGGAAGAGTTCAGAGAACTCTGAGTCGCCATAAACAATGTAGCCACCGTGGGTAGAAAAGAGTCATACATTTTAGATGATTCCTTTAGTGCTTTTTAGCATAGACTATTGGATCCACTTAGTAGTTCAAGTTCTATACTTATGGCAATGTATAGGACGACCCAGGCAATGTGAGGCAAAACGTTGTATTATCACAATAGCTCTTAAGTGATGGTTGTTGGTTAGAGAAACTCCACAACAGTATTTTGTATTTTTATGTAGACAAAAAATATTTGTATTTTCATATACAAAAAGAGCTCATATTATATCTTTGCATACATAGACAGTTATTATTGTATTTTTAGATACACAGAGTTGAAAACCATGTTTTAAAGATTTTCTTTATACTGCATTTATATACACTGCTTAATATTGAAACCAGTTGAGTTTAGTTGAGTTGAGCCAGGTAAGTTATTCAGTTCCTTTCAAGCTTATGTCTTGTTTTAAAATCCCCTCGCATACTCGTACATTCAATATACTGATGTCATTTGGCCTGCATCTTTTTTATGATGAAGTCACAGGTAACCAAGATCAAAATCCAAAGCATCGTTGTTCCAGTTGAGCACTCAGAGTCAGTTGGTGAGCCTCATTGCTTTTTGGAGGATCCCTTTGGTTATGTTTTGTTTTATTGCTTGCTTATTCCAATTGTTAGGATGATCGGGGGTCTTGTCCCGATATCCCTCAGAGTTTAGAGGCGTCATAGACAGAGTTAGTTGATGTTAGTTCTTTAGTCTTGTCATTCTCAGTATCTTATGTTGAGACTTAAGTTCGCCTTAATGGCCAGTTGAATGTTTCCTTTATAACATTCCAGTTTATTTGATAGATGTATTTGTGTTGAGTTAAGTCTTTGGCTGAGTAGGTAAGCTAGGCCAAGAGTTCGCTTGGGGCCAGTAATGGTCCTCGAGTGCCAACCACGTCCGAGGTGTAGGCACGGGGCGTGACAAACTTGGTATCAGAGCACAGAGTTCAAGAGTCCTAGGGAGTCTATGAAGCCGTGTCTGTCGAGTCCAAGTAATAGGTGTGAAGTGCGCCACATCTATAATTAAGAGGCTGCAACATTTTATGAAATTCCTCACTTCTTTCATACTCATTTCATGCATTAGAGTTTTATCTCTAAAAAGTTTCTTTCTAACTCGTGCTTGCGCGTAACCGATTGTGAGTTGGACTATTTTGAGAGTGCTTTCATGGGGAGTTTCTTTCCCCGTGAGCTAAGAGAAGAAAAGAGATGGTTGCCGACATGAGCAGCAGGATGCGTTTATTCGTTGTTGGGTTGACATGTCTGCCAGATAACGAAAGTAAGGCAGCCATGCTAATAGGTGACATGGGCATAGCAAGAGCAAACATCACCTAAGAAACTTGATCATTTCCTTTCCAGATTCGTTTCGCTTGTTCTTGGTCTACAAACAATCAATATAATACGAAAATCAATAAACAATCACTAATTACCCTGATCACTAACAATTCTAACAACCCTAGATCATACCCATGATCCTAAGTATCCAAAAATAGGGTTGTTTCCACCATAGATTCTAGATCAAAACCCTCCCCCACCGATATTTACCCATTAGATTACGTTCTACGGATCAAAAAAAAGATTCAGGGAGTTAAAACCTTACCTTTAGCCTCAAGAATGGTGAAAAATGGTCAAGAAGTCGTATGGGGTCATTCCTTAGTTCTCAATGTTTAAAAGTGCAGAATAAAATATTTTTGGGGTTTATTTACGACCTTAAGTCGCGTCTGGCCCGCCACTGTGGCATATACCCCGCTACAGCGGCCCCGCCAGAGCGACCCAAACCATCGCCAAGGTGGCTTGCACAAAACAGTGAGCTATTTAATAATTCTCAAAACCCCCATTTCACAACACACCTTCAACCAACGACACACAGAAAATACCGTTCACGCTAAGATCGATTTCGGGAGTTCTACTCACCCGAATTCAATTCCGTAAAGTCGTACGGATTTCTTAACGCATTAGCTATTTACTCATGTAATCAAAATTATAATTAAATCACCCGATTGATACCAGATTTCCCCACACCTTAATGACTCCGATTTCGTCCAAATCTGGACTAGGTTGTGAAATTTCAAGTTACAACGAAAAAGTTTTTTGCCCAAAAAAAATTTTCCGTTGGCTTTTCTATAACGACGAAACCCGATTGTTTCAATAGATACCAATTTATCCATCACTTGTCCCCGAGTGAAAATTTAGGAAAAAAAAGCTATGGAAAGAATGAAATAGTACCTGAATCGACGAACAATTGGGGATACTATTCTGGCATGTCCCTCTCGGTTTTCCCAGTAGCTTTCTTAACTGAACGATGCTTCCACTGAACTTACATGGACTTAATTTCCATGGTTCTTAACTTACTCACATCACGATCAAGAATTGCGATCGGTTCTTCTTCATATTGGAGGTCCTTGTCTAATATAATGGAGTCTCATTTAATGATGTAATCTCCATCACCGTGGTATCTCTTCAACATGAAAATATGAAGTATCGAATGAACACCCGATATATTAGGAGGTAGAACCAATCTATACGCCACCGACCCTACACATTCAAGAACCTCAAAGGGACCAGTGTATCGCAGACTTAGTTTGCCCTTTTTGCCAAATATCATCACCCCTTTCATGGGTGATACCTTAAGAAGAACATTCTCACCGGTTTGAAACGTCGTGTCTCTTAGCTCATGATCCATATACTTTTTTTGCCTACTACGGGTTGCAAGATGCTTAGCTTGAATGCTCCTCACCTTATCTTGAGAATCCTTCACTAAATCAATCCCCAAAGGTTTCACATCTCCAGCCTCAAACCAACCTATTAGTGATCTACATCCCCTGCCATATAGTGCCTCAAATGGTGTCATATCAATGCTGGAGTGATAATGTCACGCCCCAAGCTACCCCCGAGACGCGGACACGGGACCTAGGACCACAAGTGATCCCAAGCTAACCCTGCTGGCATGATCATGAGCATACTAAATATAATAAACTGATGGGGAAGCTAAATCATAAATAAGATGAAAAGATGGGGAATACCCATATACTATTACTGAGATAAATGAAAACTAATGAGTTTAATACAAGGAATATATTAACTCAATACTAAGCTGAATCTGTCTATGTCTGAAATAAGCCTCTAAACTGACTAGAAATGTTAGGACATGCCCCAACTAGATCTAGCAAAACTGAAACTAAACACTAAAAGCGATAAAGATAGACATGTCATTAGTCCTCGAAGAATGAGGACTCACCACTGATGCTGCTGAACTGAAGATCGGGAATCGATCTAAGCGTGATCTGGATGCTGAGAACCTGAACCTACATCACGAGAAGATGTAGCGCACGTATGCGTCAGTACTTGAAAGGCACTGAGCATGTAGGATAGAGTAAAGCTGAAATAAATATATAACTGAACAAAGCAATTAAGCAATGATATAATCTGAACATGATATAGATACTGAATGCTGAGAACTGAGCT
>JAJOOH010020979.1:0-12702 GCA_029582605.1 Solanum gracilifrons | reverse complement strand
ATCTTAGGGGTTAAACGAAATAGGAAAAGACCAAAAGACCCCTGAATTAACTGCTGTCGGAGTGATCGACGGATTGGACCTACGGTCCGTCAATCAATCGACGGTCCGTCGATTGGGTCCGTAGGTCGAGTCTGCCCGACAGGGCTTCACTAAAACGAGCATAACTCCTTACTCCGAGGTCATAATTAAGCAAACTCGGTGGCGTTGGAAAGATAATTAAATTATCTATCATATCATATGTAATGGGAGACACAATTCCTTTTGTGCTAAAAGTTATGACCATCTGAAGTTGACACATCAATAATTTTCAGCTAACTGGTTGCTGACCCTCATCTACGGTCAGACCTACGGACCGTGGATCGAATGACAGTCCATGCTGGTCGACCTAGTTCATGTCAGAGGTTGGGTAAAGGAGATCTCGATCCTCGGTCACAGACCACGGACCGTGGTCTGATCTACGGACTGTGGGTCTGTCCGTGAGTCGGGACTTGGCTAATTTTTCTGAGCTGGTTTGGGAAGGGGTTGCAGTGGTGAACCACGGACCACCAGCATGGGCCGTGGTCTGACCTACGGTCCGTGGATGGTGACCGTAAATTACACCTGCAACTTCTCAAGATCTGTATTTTTGGTCTGTTTCGAATACGGGGTGTTACTATTTCATTCATCATCCCTTAAAACTTAACAATCTTCTCTTTGCTACTTCAACAATTAGTAGTAATATTTTTTAATAGAAGAAATATAAAAAGTATTTATTTAATGCAAGATTAATTCAAAGATTCTAGCTAGGAATTATGAATTTGGCAAACCAACCAATAACATCAGTAGCATTATTCAGCTACTATAAATAAACATTAAAAAAAATACTCAAATATCAAAGAGAGAAGTGACAGGTGGTTTTTCGTAGACGGCATGGAGAAATAGTTTGTGAGAAAAAATAAAGAGAATGAATTGTGTTATCATGAGGTGTGTAAATTAAAAGAGACTTGTTTGTTTTGAATATACTCATAGTAGACTGAAAATACAAGTGAAATAGGTTAGATGAAACCTACCTAATACCCCCCCCCCCCTCCTTCTTGATCAAAGACCCTATAATCTGGTGAAGCTATAGGAGATAGGAAGTTAAAAGGATTGGATTACGGTTGGGTATGCATGTTCAAACTTTTTTTCTGTTGTAATCCTGTAGCATATAATCTTGTTTTATCTTGACCTTCAATATATTTTTTTCTGTTGTAATCCTGTCATCCTTTCTATAGTATTTTTCCATGATCCCTTAACGTCCTCAAAATTCATGTATAGGCTGTGACACTGACACTTCACTTACAAGAACTACAACAAAAGAGACATTTAGTGGTAATTGAGTTAATGCATCCAATGTCACTAAAGCCTTTGATGACATTTTTATGAGTATTGGTTATAAATACTCATATTTATTGATTATTGCCATTAAATACAATATAGCGACAAATTATCCCCAGACCCCACTTTGTGGGATTTCACTGGGTTTGTTGTTGTTGTTGTATAGCGACAAATTATACTATTGCCACTAAATCATTTATTTATTATAGTGAGGTTGTTCATAAGGACACATGGTTGGTGTCTTGTTGTCGTCCATTGCTTATTTAGTTATTGTGAAGATCATTATGTTGAATTGTAGGAAACAAGATCTATTACATGTTGTGTGAGCTATTTAGACTCTATGAATTCTTAGACTAGTTGTGAACAAACATTTTAATGTTGAGAATACTTACCTTTATTGATTTAGTATACTATCAACAACAACAATAACATATCCAGTGAAATCCACTAAGTCGAATCTGGGGAGGATAGAGTGTATGCAGACCTTATCACTATCTTGTAAAGGTAGATAAGTTGTTTTCTAAAGACCCTTGATGTCAAATGTGATCTTTTATTACTCGAGAGAGATTACACCGTTCTTGTTGATGAATTTTGAAAATAAACCTTAATAAATGATAGTTAATAAAGAAGAACTAAAGAAGTAATTGACAAAGTTTATAAAGGCGACTTAAATTTAAAGTTTTACATGAAATGATAAAATTCAACATTCAAAAAATGGATCAAAAGACAATCTGAGCTTGGAGATAGAATTCAAAGAAATGATAAAAATGCAATCTTGAACTTAGGGGGAAGAAGTAACAAAATCCTTTTCTCCATTGTTGTTTCTCCCTTTTCTCTCACATCCAACGTTCTTTTCGTTTGTTTTGATACTTGTATATTCGTTTGCCAAATGATTCATATTTGGGTCTTCTTTAGTTGGACAATTCCAATTATATTCATCTTCAATTGGTGAGATCCTGGAAGTACACTGTGGAATGAAAGGAAATTTGATGAGATAATCAAATAAGTTTAACAATTTCTTTTATATTGTCAAATATCTAATTACCAAAAGTAAAGAAAAAGCAACTTATTGTTGAACAATATTAGAAACTTGTTGAAAATACTTTATGTTATAAAAGAAGATAAACATAAGCTTTATATGAATTACCTTATAGAGGTTGTCGATGGAACAAAATTTTGTACTTCTCGGTATTTCTTGTGTGATATGATAGTTTTCATCATTTTCATCTCTTGCCAAAAGTCTCGAACCATAATTGATAATATTGTCGTTTATAATACGATTAGAATTATCTGGGGGACCATCTTCACATGTAATTTTGTTGAGATCTGAATTACCTGAAAATTATATGCGAGATTGCATGATATATGTAAAATAAATTATAAGTTCAAAAAGTGGGACTGAAGCTTCAATCTAATGATTGTATTTTAAGCTACCATTGTGTTTTATGCCATTTAGGGCAAGTGTTTCAACTACCATGCGCTCATTGATTCGAATTTAGGATAAATCTCTACTTTCAATGGGAAAAAATTTCAAATAATTAACATAAGTTTAATTTGTAAAATGTAAAATTCCTTAAGTACCATTGATATCTTCTTCTTGTTGTTGATCAGCAAGTTCCTCCTCAAAAGAATCCTTTTGATCCTGTCTTATGTTGGTTTCGTTGCATTCTTTGAATTTCTCACTTTCTAACTCCTGCAAATTCATAGTATTCCTTTATAAATGATTAGAGATATAAAAATATATTGTGAAATATAATAAGCGTACTCAATAAAAAAAATTATTGATAGACATAAGTGCTGAACAATTACCTTGCAAGCATGAAGGAGGGAATACAAACGCGTATTGTCAATGTTATTGTCTATTAAGGTAGCATTAGAATTATTCAATGAGCTATCTTCGCCAAGGCTCTCAAACTCACCTGAAAATCATAAATAACCAAATGAAAGATAATTAATAGTATAAGTTATTTATAAGTTGTAGAATAAATTAATAAATTATGTACCGTGAATAATTTGTTGATCATGATCGTTTGCATCCTTCTCCTCTTTCATGGGAAGTTGTGAATTGCTTCCCTTGTTCCCTTGAAACAATATTAGTTATAAATTTATTTTACTAAGAATAAATTATTAATGATACATTGAAATTAATTTGCTGACTACTAATACTTCAATTAATTTTAAAAAGGTTATTTAATAATAAGATTAATATTAAAAAAGACATTAATTCTTTCTTAATTTATTAAAGTGAACAAGGAAAATAATAATCAACATAAGTCAAGTGTAAGATGCTGAATGAATTAAATACATATCATAAATAATTTTTTGCTTTCGCTTGTTCTGTAATATCTTCTTGGGAGAGTTCTCTTGGTCCTTTCCAGAAGATTTCTTGTTCCTCTTGGCATCTTCTTTCTTTTTCTTTTGTGCTTCGAGCATATTGGACATATACTGTGGAATTAAATACAAAAAGTAATATCAACTAATTATTCAAATTGACAAATCATGCTCTCACAAAGTAAGATCATCCTTCCATACTAATGAGTCTAATTTGGAAAACAAATGAAATTCTAGAAATCACAAAAGAAAAATAGTTAGGTTAATATACACATATGCCGTTAAAGATACATATACTTTATCCTAATTAGGTTAATATACACATATGCCGTTGAAGATACATACACTTTATCCTAATTATCACCGTACATATACACTGTATGTCATAAAGTGAAAATAATTTTTTAAAAAAATTGAAATTAATATTACATATAGATCTGAGAGCAAAAACAAAGCTTTTAGATTTGAGAGAAACATAGAGGAATGATTATAAGGGATGAAGAAAGCATCATCCTTCAATGACGGTCATTCTCAGATCGAGATGAAAGTCTCGTTCTCAGATTGAAAAATTGAGTAAATACATTTGGGAAAATCGATGGAAGTCTCATTCTATTTAAATGAGATTGTTCATACATATCGATACACACACAAAAAAAGCAACATACCAGTGTTATTCCACAAGTAGGATTTAAAAAGGGTGAGATATACACAAACTAGGGTTTGAAAATGGGAAGATGTACACAACTTTTGGTACAACCTTTGTGGGGTAGAGATATTTTTTTCGATATGCCATAGACAAAAAAAATTGAAACAGGATTTCAAGAAGGAGAAACCAAATATTTGTCAATCTTGTTAATTTTTAGGTTTTAAAATTTATTAAAAATGGTCTATAAATTCAAAGGTACTTGCTAAAATGAACTGCAAATTTATAAATGAACACAAGGGAAAAAATTGAGAAACAAAACAAGATTTGAATTGAATCAAACTCACCATCACGTAATTTGAGTCCTTTATTGAAATAAAATAAAAGACAAAAATGAATTGAATAAAATGAATGAGTAAATCAATACCGTCTTGATCGCGTTTATATGTTCCTCTGGGTTGTTAATCTATTCCCTTACAAAACTGAAGTAAGTGAAGAAGCAAAATAATATTGCTTATCACCTATATTGATTCAAGTGTCTCCTCTTAACTGCTTAGATTTTATTTTATTTAAAAAAAAATAAAAAATGAAGAAGTGAACCAGACAGTATCTCGTGTTTTATATGTACACTCTCGACTGCTGAGTTATTTCTTGAAAATTATGTTTGTTCAATTTAGAAAAAAAATTATTTGTCAATTAAAGGTAAGATAAAAATTTTAAGTGCAAAGGTGTGAACAAACTAGATTTTTAAATTAATTATTGCGAAGAATTGTATTATTGTGCTAATAATGATATTTTAACATTAATTGAGAAATTTATTTAAAATATATGATTTATTTCTTTTACTTTTGTAATTTGTTATATGTTGTAGTGTGTTTTAAATTTAGCATAATACATGACAACTTTGATTTTAAGACTTTGGCCAAATAAAGTTAAATGGTTTTCATAGAGTTAGTTCATTTTCATATCTAATTCAAACTATCAGATTCACTATAAAATTGATATAGGACATTAAATTGTGATTGAGGTAATAATATTTTTCTTACAAAAGATTAGTTTGACCTAAAATAAAAGTATTTGAATTTTTGTTTGGGGGTGGAAGACTACACATCTCTTTTCTTTAAACTTGTTTAGATTATAAAATTAACAAATATGTGACGTACATAAAATAATATATTTGTAGTTGTTCATATAATACTATAAGATATATTAAAATAAAATAAAAACTTAATTTTAAATTAAATAAAAAACGTTAACTTTTGTTTTGCAATGTGATAGACAAAAAATTTATGGGAAAATGAAATTGAAAAATTAATTGTTATGTCGTGTTTTTATGTCTCCTCTTAGTTGTTGAACTATTCCTTTGAATAGTAATAACATCAAGATTTTTAGTAAAAGAATTCAAAAAATATTTGAAGAGAAATTATTCCTAGTGTGGGAAACCAACAATGTATAGATATTAGAAAAAAATAAGCTTATATCAAATATAATTTTTCAGTGAATGCAGGGACGATGATGCTCGTTCAAGATAAGATGACGACTGGCTGACTTACCGAACAGACGGACACTTTGATCTTGACCGTGCACTTGGACAACAAGAAACGAAGTGACTTAGACACTTCATCCGAACCAAGTAGGTAGGCTCCATCTTATTCTATTTATCCATTGTCCAAGGCCATACCCTGCAGAACAAGGCCTTCTCTTTCGGTGCTAGGCACAACGTGCCATTGGTAATGATTTTACTACGGTGCCATAAATTAGCAAGTTGATCCTAAGTAATCGTTGATGTTCATTGGATTTCGGAGGAACTACTTCGTTAGGATTAGGGATTGCTGCGATTCTTCCTGAGTAGCCTGGATTCTCCCGTCGAGAGTCACTATGATAGTATTACCTAAACTCTTCCAACTGAATATGATAAAGCCTATAAAACATAGAGCTACTATCATTTCTTCATTATAAATTGAGATCTTCTTCAAATTTGATGCACAAATAGATAGAATAGGAGCAAACAACATCTTTCTAGCCTACAGAAAATGGAAGGCTTGTTACTCAACAGTATAGTATGACTTATATACTCGTGTCAACCAAGGTGTATGTGGATCTATTCAAAATTTTAATGAAGTTGATTGGAAAAATCTGGACTTTTCTACAGAGATTTATAATTTCGATATGATAGTGGGTTGCCCAAGATTCGAACCATTGCCGAGAAGAGAAAATGCTCAAGGTTCTATATATTCTTTGTTTATTCAATTCATTCCTATCCTTTTTGTTTTTAGTCCCGGGTTTCCTTCCATTATGGTGGGATGGACCGTTCTCAAATTCCAACTGGCATTTCTGTCAATCGGCGGAAGACTCAGATCTTATGAAAAGAAAAGAACGATCATCTGCGGAGATCGCAATACACAGTTTTTTAGACAGAATCCCTGGCATCAGAGAATTCCAGAGATTTTCTCTATTTAAAGTAAGAGATAGCTGGGTATTCCCACAGAGAAGTCTTGCTCTGGCTTGCCTAATTGAACACAAAGAATGTTGGTTGTCTTACATACACACCGACGGAATTTCATTTTATTCCACTTTTCAAAATAGTAATAGGGGAATTGAGTAAAATATCCTTGTCCGTGGTTCCAGCGGACTCGCTTTTTTCTTGCAAAACCCTTATTCTGTACTCCTCTATTCTTGAAAAGACCGCTATTCACCTTGACTTTTAGCTTTTCATTCTTTTTGCTGCAGTTGTTTAGCTATATTCGTCTCCTTTTCTTAGTCCCCATCAGGAAAGAAAGCTCTAGAGTTCCAGGCTTCCTTGATTGGTACTACTGGCTTGTCCATCTACTGGGTGAGACTACTCCTACATATTCAGTATACAAGTGTACACTTTAACAACCATATATTCCCTGTGCTCATGTAAACGGCCGGGGCCGGACGGCTCGTAGATCTAAAAGGATCCAGCCATAGGCCTGACTGGATATCGTTTGTCCACAAACAAAACAAAAACATAGACTTAGACCTGCACAAAAAAAAGGGGAGTTTGTGCAAGTCAATGTTTCATTACATAAACCCGTGCAAAAATATACCGACTAGAACAACAAATGGTAAGTCCCTGTCTCTGGTGGATTGCCCAGGAAAGAGGAAATATCGTATCCACGTAGAGCATCTAGGGCTAGAGTAGCAATCTTCTTACTTCGGTGAAAGAATTCTAGAACTAGTGGTAGGTGGTCCCGGGGAGCTTTCCCCTCCCCAATAGATTGTTTCTTCATTGCTTTAGAGAACTACATTCATCGAGTTTGGATCATTCAAATTTATCGTTTTACAATTTAAAAATGCAACGGTATGAAAAGGTAAAAGTTCTAACTGTCATGATCCAAAAATTGGGTGTGATGAGACCTGCCTTATCCAATCAAGACATGTCAACAAAGCAATCATCGACAAAGGCATATACGGAAGTAAGAAAGGAAAAAAGGACTAAGCATAACATAAGAATTGCGGAAATAATAACATAACCAAACCTTTCCCAAAACCTGGTGTCACGTATACGAGCCACTACGTAAATATACAGATTTTTATAAAAGAATAAGTCTGAATGTATACAATCCTAAAATAGTAGAAACACATAGTCAAGAGTGAGTGATGCCTTCCGTGATGACTAACAACTACCTCACAAACTCCTCAAATCAAGCCTCAGACACAGGTGCGAGAGGATGATCAGGATGAACGGAGCCCATAAAGTACACAAGTGTAGAAAACAAGGGAGTGAGTGATGAGTGGTGGATTTCCACTCATTTGAGGCTCTTTTGATAGTTATTTTGACCTTCTTTAGTTTCGAATTGTTTTTTTAATGTGGTTTGCTTCATATTTGTAGGAAAATGAAATGCAGAGTTGATTGAGAAGATGTTTGAAGAAATCAAGTGGAATTGAAACAAGAAGAGGTCAATTAGAAGAAAGTAGAACTGACAGAAGTTTGCTCATCGCGACCGTGTGAAGCAAAGGTCGTGATCACATTGCCCAAGAAATTTAAATCTCACGAATGCATGGTCAGAGGTCGGGATCGCATGACCTAGCAACACTACTCATCGCGACCGCGTGAGTTAGTTGTCACGACCGCGAAGGGTAAAACGCCTGGCACCTAGGCAGATTTGGAATTTCCCCAAATTGATCCTTCAAATCCTTTTTACACTCACCAACAATGATTGTTCATATATCCATCTTGTATACATCTTGTATGCAGCAATCCTAGAGACAAAATTTCATCTTCTTAGCTTAGAGTAGAGAAAAACTTGTAGATTTCAATTTGGGTTGAGACTTGCAAATTGCCTCACAATTCACATTTGGATTTAAAAAGTGTATTCTTATTAGTAAAATCGCTTATTTCCTTCTTCACTCCCTTGATTTAAATTTCTAGAATTGTAAGTGGAATTGTGTAATTGAGATTAATGTTTTATGCTAGAAATAGACAAATCATCTGGGTCTTGATTGCTCACTCTAATGATTTTTGTATGTGGTTTCTGTCACGACCCAACCCATCGGGCCGTGCGGGCACCTACATACTACCACCTAAGTAGAAAAATACTCATACCCCACAGTTAAAACATGCAGAAAATTAACGAAAAACAGAGATAAGCGAAATCATTGAGTTTTCATAAATAAACTTTAAACAATTTAGAGTTAAAACTTGTAAAGTAACTTACACCCCCAAGAATCTAGTCTAAACAGGTACAAGAGCTACTTAGAGTACAACTGGACATACTAAATAAAAAACACAGCTCCCACCACGCGAAAGTAAAAAATAGAAGCTGCTGGAGATTTCTTCGTCTTCATCTAATGAAACGTCTCCAACCTGCATCCAGTCTACGTCAAAAGACATAGCAAGAGTAGTATCAGTACAATCACACGTACTGGTTGGCATCATCGGTAAACCCAACGCCCGCCACATAACATAAGAAATCAACTAATAAGGTCATGCAATAAAACCCATTGCTTCTACACCTTTACTCTCTCTCGGAATACCTCTAAATCACACTGGCACTCTAACTACTAACCACTTTATCGGCTAGCCTACTAGGTTATTGATCATAGCCTAACCATTCTAACACACAGACAATTCCCCATATACAACTACAACATTCCAACTAACCGCTCACATTACACCCTTACTACCTCCTCATAGCACCCAAACATGGCCACGTAGTACATTACCTCAAGCCTACTACTAAACACGGCTCCCTTTTTCCTAGGTGAAATCCACCTAAACACTTACATCTCGTACACCACCCCTCACTCCTTGCCATTACAACACACAACATCTTTTACCCGATCCTTAACACTTCTTGCGACGTTCACTCCCCACTTACTGAATCACTCCACCTCAAGGTACATATCAAGTTACTCAACATAGAATAACAATCAAACATAAGTTCCCATAACCATAAAACAACTCCGGTAATTACAACATCAATTATCATTATGAACAAGGTACAATTTCCCAATTCTCAAGGCCTACAATTATGTCAAGTCATTGGTTCTCTCATGGAACCAAAACCCAATCTGTTAGCATACCGGAACGTGGTACCCGATCCAAAGATTATACTGAAACATGGCAACCTATCCAAAGATTATGCTGGAACGTGGCAACCGATCCAAAGATTATGCCGAAATGTGGCAACCGATCCTAGTTAGTTATGCCGGAACGTGGCAACCGATACACAATCACAATCACAAGGCATATCATCACAATCATACAACAAGAGATGATTCATAATATATAGTTCTTCATTAATACTTGTTCACATTAGGTGTGATCAACAGGCTTCGTTCACATACAAACACGTATTACAATGAAGCAAGAGCAACCCACAACACACAATAATAGGATCACAACCATCCCAATGAACTACTCATCGACAAATCTCATGTAGACATTAACTCAATCATACTTAGCCCTGGTTCATCATCTAAGGCTTCTTCCTAGGGTTTAATCGTATTATGTTCGGTGCGCGAAGGCCTACGCATAACTCCTACCATTGATTTACATATATTACACAGTGAACGCAGATTTATAACTACTAATTCATAAAACCTAACCTACCTGGACGCCAAGCAGTTGCAAGAGGAATTGAAGATAATTTTCTGGTTTTTTGGACGACATGACGGTGAATTTGGCCAAGAATCCACAAGATTTCGCCATCCTCGCACTAGAATCTCTTCCTCCTTCTTTCCTAAGCTTGGAGAAGCTTTTTGGAGGGTTTCTGAGTGATTTATGTCTAATCTAGGTATTTTAGGAAGAAGGAGAAAATAAGAATTCACGCTATTTACATTATGTCTCGCCTATCCTGCTCTGGCGCTAACTTACCCCGAATTTTTCTCGAATTTTTGCTTTTCCTAATTAACGAAGGTTCGGGTCATTACAGTTTCATGCTTTGATGATTATGGTTTATTCTATTTTTCATGCTTTAATCTATGATTTGAGATTCATGCTTAAATCTAACTTCCAGTTTTTGTTGATTGCTCGAAAGAGAATTAGATTAATAGTCATGTTTGACTTTGATTCCTAAATTTAAGATCGAAATGAGATAATTTAGATTACTCTATTGAATGCTAAATTTACTAGAAGCAGGGATTTAGATTAACGTATTGGATTGCTTGTTGTTGAACACAATTGAGCCCGAAAGGAGATTTTGCGATAAATCACTTTGAGATCGAAAGAAGATACGTGTTGATTGATGATGATCTAGTCAATCTTTGATTAATTTACATGTGTTGAGATGACAATGGATCGTTGAATGAGTGTTGAGTTCCAAATTTCCTAAATCTCAATCATCCCTTGGTTAATATTGTCTTTGCCCAAATCCTTTATTTTGTTAGCAAGACCTCTTTCTATTTGATTGTCTTGTAGATTGCATATTTAGATTCAAACTGGTATCTATTTATCCTTTATCTTTTCGATTGCCAACTAATTGTTCCTCGTGTGATTCGACCCAGACTCTTAGTTGTGTATTTTTATTGATGGCGACCGTTTACTCTTAGAACTTGTTTTGAGGGTAATTTGAGTGTTATAAAATATGGCACCATTGTTGGGTAACAATTAGATGTATTGAATTGATTTAGGATTTCTAGTTTACTTATTTCTATCTAAATTGTTTATAGTTATCTTTACTTTCTTTTGTTTAGATTTTATGTTTTTTTGTGATCATATGTTTGGGAGTGGTATGCCTTATACCGGCCCATGTCCATGTTGTGAATCAAATGTGATAACCTAATTTTGGCTTAGGGTCGTGGAAGAAAAGCTCATTTAGGGTGAAAGGGCCCTACTCCAACTCTCCCAAAAAAAGAAAATGCTTCTCAAAATGCACTTCCCTCGGTGCCATGAGGCGGTCAATTTTGAGTTTGAACTCGCAACTCTTAGGACCATGGTGGGAACAAGAGAGGAAGTAGATGTTACTCCTTATCCAATGGTCAAAAGGATTGAAGAGAAGTATCATGCCTTACACCTATATAGCTAGGTTCTATGAGGTGGTCTGACTCGAGTTTGAAATCGCTACTTTGGAAGCTAATGCGAAAACAAAAAAAGGGATGGTGGTGGGGATTGAGAATATTTTGTTCCTTTGCAACCAATAACAAAAAAGAAGCTAGAATAAATGTGATGATACTAAAGTTGCGTAAAAGAACCAAAAATATCATTTATAGAAACTTTAGTTCATACGGAATCAAGAGTGTCACTCAATTGAGGGCAACTATCATGAAAAACAATGCTCAGGTGACCTAGCTAGTGACTCTCTCAATCCTACCCAAGGATCCAAAATGAAAGTATGAGGCAAAGTTGGGTAGGAGGTTCGTTGTTTCGAAGTGAAAACACAAAGGGTGATATACCTGGCGTTGTGTTGCGCCGTTAAATTGTGCGCTTGATGGGAGGCAACCCATCGGTACCCAAATTAGTTTAATTTCTCATTTTTTATTTGTAGTTTAGATTTGATTTTTGTTTTTAACTAACACTCATAATTTCAAAGTTGGTGTTGGTGTTTTGAACTGGTTTAAATGTATAAAATTGATTGGGATTGAAGTTTGGGGTGAAAACACCTTCAAAAATAGTAGTTGGCACATTTTTGGATGCTCAGTTGCGCCTAAGAAATTGGGTGGATTGCCTTTTTTGCTCAGCCATCGCCCAAATAGACAATAACTTTAGCAAGTGTGACATCATGTTACTCATCACGATCACGATGGCCTCTAGTCGCAATCGCGGGTGATTGGTGCCACGTTCGCGAAAGGTAAAATAACTTATTGTCGCAATTACGGAGTCGCGACCATGATGACTCACATGAATGTAAAAAGGCCGCAGTTTTGAAATTCATTTAGTGTCCCATAAACTCCTAAAAACTCGCCCC
>JAJOOH010020978.1:0-22341 GCA_029582605.1 Solanum gracilifrons | reverse complement strand
AGTTCGTTGAAATTATCGAAGTTTGAGGTACCACTACTTCTTTAATGGTTAATCCGTTTTATCTTGGGAGGAATTAATCTGCAACCTCGGGTACTTGATGGGATTAAATTTCTTAAGGACACACAGTGGGTTCTGTGGACTCAGATAGTTCTTTGTGTTTTTCTTTTCATCTTTTATTATTTCTGGTTTGCTAATCTATATATAGGAGATAACAAATACACATCCGATCTTGCAACATATATAACTGAAATACAACCTTAATTTTTCATCAAGTTTTGGGTATTTTCAACACTTCTCTCAACTTTTTATTAAGAGTCTCATGCTCCTATAAGAATTTGAGACCACTTGTTATGTCATGTGACAGATCAATGGTGTATCTAAATTTAATTAAATAATTAGAAGATTCTTTTTAACACTGTCCATAAGTGTTTGACTCTTGTACTCTGAATATCTTTACATAAATTAAAATAAATGGGAGTAATAATTTTAACTCAATCTCAAAATGTATTTTGTAGACTCAATTATTTTTCAAATTAAAAAGGAACAAATACAACCTTAAAATATGGCTAGGTTACAAATCCTTTTTATGTGTACCTACAAAAAATAAAAATAAAACTTTTCATGTAGCTGGAAATTGGAATAAGAACTTTTGTACTGTATCACGTGGTACGCATTAAACCTGACTGAAAAAGATTGATGATGTGGAAATGACATAGAAAGAGAAGTAAAAAAAAATGGAGACATGGATGAAAATTTTCTCAGTCTTATATTAGTTAATCATTTTTTTTATATACGTATATTAAGAAATCACAAATAAAAAGATAATATTACTAATTCAATATTTTCTTAATTTAATAAGGTGAACAACTAATATGGGATGGAAAAAGTAACTTTCAATTCAGTCGGACTCTAAATAAAATGTGGAGACCCCTTCTTCATCTTCTTCTTTTTTTCATATGATGTCCGGAGATCATATTAGATCCCCGGCTAAATTTAAATCGCATACTATAGGGCTCTTTCGGGGATGGTGCTTTCATATTGATTTTCTTTATACCAAGACTTCAATCTAAAACCTTTAATTAAAAGTGAAGCAATTTTACCACTGCACCACAACTCAGATCGGTGTGCGAACCCCCTTCATCTTTCATGAATTAATTCAATCTCTCTCAATGATTAAATTAAAGTGGTACCTGCAACACCTAACACTTTTGGGTAACGATAGGCAATTTAAACACAAGTGGGAAACAAAGTCCAAATATTACTCGCTCTCCGTTTTAATTTATATGATATAATTTAATTGAATATTGAGTCGAGAAAGAAATTATAGTTTAGAAATTTTTTTATTTATAATAATTCAGAGATATTTTATATTTGTATAGCTATAAATTATTTCATAAAAATTTTTAAAAATTAAAATTAAATTATCAATAGTAAATATATATTTTGGACTAATTAAAAAGAAAGACAAAAGAAGTATTATTATTTATGGAATAGACAGAGTAGAGACATGTCCACTCAATTTATTATTATTTTCTGCCCATTTCGTACTTATTAATTGTAATTTGTAACGTGTAAACTTAAGAAATAAAAGAACGTTCGAGGGATGCTTGTTGACACATTTTAAACCACGTATCAATTATCTTAGGAAAAACGTAGGGGTTGACATGAATATGAGAAAATTGAAAAATCAGATCGAATCGAGTTAATTTGGTTTGATGTTGGTGTTTTTGTTTCTTCAACAGGTGGATTCTTTGATTTGGTGTTCAATGTAAGGGTTGGTTTCTAAAATTTTGTGCATCGAATAGTTGAGTTTTTAATTTAAAAATAATAATTACTCCTATATATTTAAGGGCATTTAATACTATACACAATTGTGTTAGGTTTGGCATCCCCTTGCTCCATTATCCTCAACAAACTAAGAGCTGTTTGAGTATGCCCTTGTTTACAAAGCCCATTCATGACTACCAAACATAACTTCATCTATTCAGTGGTGGAGCCAGAATTTTCAATAAGGAGATTCGAAAGCTATAAAAATAGACACACGAAGTAATTGAAGGGGTTCGACATCTACTATATATATCTAAAAAATTATTTTAACCATATATAAATCATATAATTTTTCGCCAAATGGAATTCGGATGAACCTGTCATAATAGGGTGGCTCCGCCACTGCATCCTTCTTACAAATTTTCTCTATTTTGTTCAAAAAGTCCCCTCATAAGAGAACTGAAAGTAACCACATTAAATAAAGATAATTATATTTAAAATTAAAATCACAATAGATAATTTGAGACGAGGCAAGAAATCATAGATCCATGTTAAGCTAATTATTTGCATTGGGATTGGTGATGTATAAATAGTAGAGTTGACTGCAGAGAAACTGACAAAATTATATTATCGTGGTACATTATATTTACTCAAAACCTTAATCATTGCAGACAAAATGGAGAATATCTACGCATTTTTTGCATAATAGTTGAATAGATTTAAGTGTATTTTATAATTATATAAGCGAAATTTTACTTAGTTTAGTTTGTTTATTTAATTCATTTGAAAGAAATATTATATTTTTGGTAATTTTTTTGTTTTTAATTTTTTCGTGATATTTAAAATCATAAAATTTTGGGGAAAATTATGCAGAATATCAAACATTTAGCCTATGTTAAGTATTATAGCTATAGTTTAAGAAAATTGTAATTCGCGGCTATAATTTTCCCAATTCTTACTATTCACCTGATTTGTATAAATTCAGAATTCGTATAATTCTATTCCTGATTGTATAAATCCAGAATTTTATGTATGTTTATTCTAGTTATTTGTATACGATTTATGAAAAATTCATAATAAATTACCCTGTTTGTATATTGCAAGCGAAATATACAAACGGAGCTCTGAAAAATTCATAAATGTATAAATACAAAATTCGTATATACTTACCCTATTTGTATATTCGCAAGCAAAATATACAAACGGACATAAATATATACAAATCGTAATCTCCATAGCAAATGAAATTATAGCTATGGAGTACAATTATGAAAACTATAGCTATAAAGCTTTATTATGTCGATTATTTTTTATATTTTTAAAATTTCCTCAAAAATTTTATAATATTTTAGTGTATTCTATATAATTTTTATTTAATCCAATTGACCTTCGAAGATCAGCTGTATTTGACTCTCCAGAAACAAAAACATAAATCCTAATTTGAGACGAAGGAAATATGAGTTGAACATGTAAGTCAAATGACATTTTACTCCTCGAACACGTACACTATTTTTTTTATTATTATAAATAAATGAAAATGGATTGGGAAGAAACGTTTATTTGCTTTTCATTTGGCCAAAAAAAATCAAGTTGTTCAGATTTGTTTTTTTAAAATATCTTTCCTTTAGAAAAAGTAGATTTCTTTAATTTCATAATTTGGTAAAATATATTCTTGATTGATTTTACAGCTGCATGTGTCATGTGTGTACATGCTATAGTCAAATCTCAAATAGAATTTTAAAAAAATAAAAATAAATTGCATCTAACTTGTTAGATAGGGCATGTTTTTAATTAGGGACCATTTATGAGTTGTAAAGTTTACTTGGAAAATAATAAAATTTGCTTACCAAGAAAATAATATTAATAATATATTTTGCATATTTATGAGTATAGATAATATAATAATGTTAAAGTTATCCTAACATACAAATTAACTACTTGTCTTAATTTTCAAACAATTGAAAATTCACAGTAAAAAATATTATCAAACTATAGATATTACCTTCCTTAAAGTAAATAATCCATAAACATTAGTAGTTGTATAATTTAAAACATTACTCTTTCATGAATAAAAATAAAGGGTTTTAAATAGCAAAATAAAAAAATTCGATTATTTTGAGAAGCATAAAATTAAGAAATGAAAATCAATAGAAAGTGAAGATATAAAATTTAATTATATTTCTAGCTATTTTTAAAAGAATGTTCAAATGATATTCATTCTCATGATATTCTCAATTAGTAATTATGCAATATTATAATTTTTTATTTGAGTTATTCTGAATCTTTACATTTCTGAAAATGAATTGAACCTTTTATATATTTGTTAAATAATTTGAGGGTCTATAATGCTAATATATTAGGGAATTTGACACATTATAAAACTAAGCCCTACGTATAAATATATCATGATGTTTTATCAATACTTCTGTTTGCAACAAATTTTAAATATATGGAAAATAAATAAACCACACAAATAAAATCTGAAGAAACATGAATATATTGATAAATATGCGGGTACAATTTCTTGATTCTACTCTCCTAAAATTTATTCATGATTCGAGGGCCGTTAATGGTGTATTTCTCAAACTAAGATAATTTAGATTTGACCTCTATATGAATATTCCATCAACTTATGGAATATTCGAGATCTTGATCTTTAAAAATACCCAAGAGTTTATGGAATATTTTGAGATGCCTTTTTAAGGAAATTTAGTACCCTTTATATAGGCATAAACTAGGGTTTAGGGTTGAGTAGCCTCCAAGAATTCTAATTGAAACTGAACACACCTTCTAGAGTCCCAATTCTAATTGAATACGTCTTGTAGAGTCCGCAAAATTTCAATGTCTACAAATGCCCCCTGCTTCAAGGTTTGTCGGAGTGTAGACTCGATGAAACTCAAAGACGAGGCTTGAAGTACTCATTCTTCCACCTTTGCAGTTTTAGATTTTCATTTTTGATTTAAGAGAGAAGAGATGAAGGGCAGATTTGGTCCCACTGGGCGTGCCAATTTGTTTGCAACAAATTTTAAACATATGAAAAATAAATAAACCACACAAATAAAATCTGAAGAAACATGAATATATTGATAAATATGCGGGTACAATTATGTTCCTCCCTTGATTCTACTCTCCTAATATTTATCCATGATTCGAGGGCCGTTAGTGGCGTATTTCTCGAACTAGGATGATTTAGATTTGACCTCTACATGAATATTTCATCAACTTATGGAATATTCTAGATCTTGATCTTTAAAAATACCCAAGAGTTTATGGGATATTTTGAGATGCCTTTTAAGGGAATTTAGTACCCTTTATATAGGCATAAACTAGGGTTTAGGGTTGAGTAGCCTCCACGAATTCTAATTGAAACTGAACACACCTTCTAGAGTCCCAATTCGAATTGAACACGTCTTGTAGAGTCCGTAAAATTTTAATGTCTACAAATGCCCCCTGCTTCAAAGCTTGTCGGAGTGTAGACTCGATGAAACTCATAGACGAGGCTTGAAGTACTCATTCTTCCACCTTTGCACCTTCAGATTTGATTTAAGAGAGAAGAGATGAAGGACAGATTTGGTCCCACTGGGCATGCCAATTTTTTGCAACAAATTTTAAAGAAAAATAAATAAACCACACAATTTTTTTTGAAGAAACATGGATATATTGATAAATATGCGGGTACAATTATGTTCCTCCCTTGATTCTACTCTCCTACGATTTATCCATGATTCGAGGGCCGTTAGTGGCCTATTTCTCGAACTAGGATGATTTAGATTTGACCTCTATATGAATATTCCATCAACTTATGAAATATTCGAGATCTTAATCTTTAAAAATACCAAGAGTTTATGGGATATTTTGAGATGCCTTTTAAGGGAATTTAGTACCCTTTATATAGGCATAAACTAGGGTTTAGGGTTGAGTAACCTCCAAGAATTCTAATTGAAATTGAACACACCTTCTAGAGTCTTAATTCGAATTGAAAACGTTTTGTAGAGTCCGCAAAATTTCAATGTCTATAACTTCACCAAAAAATAAGCTCCGAGTGAGTCCCGAAAAAATCTCTTACCAAACAAAGTGATAATTTAATATGAGAAAGTATGGGTAACACTCCAAATTTTATTTCATAGAATTTAGCAATATCACTTTATATCTAAGTTTTAAGTTTCAAGTTTCGACTATACTATAATTCAATTTTTTTTATTTTATCAATTAGTCATGCATGCATCCATTAAGGTAGCGTTAGCTTAAAGATTAGATATTTTAAAATTGTATTTCGTCTCAATTTATGTGAAGATAGAGTATTATATTTAAGGAGGTTAAATATATTTTTACTAAAATTTTTTTTTTTTTAAATAATTAGTTATATTAATTGTTTGTAATATTTTTAAATAAATTTTATTTATAACTATATAAAGAATTTATATCCAAATTTATAATTAAATTTAGAAAGAAGTACTGAAAACAAGCTTAATCTTGATACGAATTATTAGTTTTGCCCTTGTACTATTGACAATCTTAAAAATATTGTTTTACTTGACTAACTTAAATACACCCCCGATCTTGCAACATATATAACTGAAATACACCCTTAAATTCTCGCCAAGTTTAGGGATATTTTCAATACTTCTCTCACCTTTTTACTAAGAGTTTCATGCTTCTACAAGAGTTTGAGACCACTTATTATGTCATGAAGTAAAACGAGGATGTATCTAATTTTATTTAAATAAATAGAAGACTATTTCCAGACGCACTGTCAATAAGTGATTGACTCTCGTACCCTGAATATATATTTACACAAATTAAAATAAATGGGAGTAATAATTTTAACTCAATCTCAAAATGTATTTTGTAGACTCAATTATTTTTCAAATTAAAAAGGAACAAACAAAACCTTAAAATATGGCTAGGTTACAAATCCTTTTTATGTGTACCTACAAAAAATAAAAAAAAACTTTTCATGTAGCTGGAAATTGGAATAAGAACTTTTGTACTGTATCACGTGGTACACATTAAACCTGACTGAAAAAGATTGATGATGTGGAAATGACATAGAAAGAGAAGTAAAAAAAATGGAGACATGGAAGAAAAAATTTTCTCCGTCTTATATTAGTTAATCATTTTTTTTATATACGTATATTAAGAAATCACAAATAAAAAGATAATATTACTAATTCAATGTTTTCTTGATTTGATAAGGTGAATAACTAATATGGAATGGAAAGAGTAACTTTCAATTCAGTCGGACTCTAAATAAAATGTGGAGACCCCTTCTTCATCTTCTTCTTTTTTTCATACGATGTCCGGAGATCATATTGAAGCCCTAGCTAAATTTAAATCGCATACTATAGGGCCCTTTCGGGGGTGATGCTTTCATCCTGATTTTCTCTATACCATGACTTAAATCCGAAACCTTTAATTAAAAGTAAAACAATTTATATCATTGCACCACAATTCAAATTGGTCTCCAAACCCCCTTCATCTTTCATGCATTAATTCAATCTCTCTCAATGATTAAATTAAAGTGGTCCTGCAACACCTAACACTTTTGGGTAACGATAGGCAATTCAAACACAAGTGGGAAACAAAGTCCAAATATTATTCGCTCTCCGTTTTAATTTATATGATATAATTTAATTGAATATTAAGTTAAGAAAGAAATTATAGTTTAGAAATTTGTTTATTTATAATAATTCATAGATATTTTATATTTGTATTGCTATAAATTATTTTATAAAAATTTAAAAAAATTAAAATTAAATTATTAATAGTAAATATATATTTTGCACTAATTAAAAAGAAAGACGAAAGAAGTATTATTATTTATGGAATAGACAGAGTAGAGACATGTCCACTCAATTTGTTATTATTTTCTCCGCATTTAGTACTTACTAATTGTAATTTGTAACGTGTAAACTTAAGAAATAAAAGAACGTTCGAGGGGTGCTTGTTGATAGGGTTGGGCATAAACACCAAAAAACTGAAAAATCGAACCGAATTGAATTATTTCCATTTCGATATTTTGGTTTTCGATTTGGTATTCGATATATGTTTTGTATTTTTTGGTATTTTGGTTCAGTTTTTGGTATGTAATTTTTGTGTTATTCGGTATTTCGATTTACCGAAATATATTATATTATAATATATATTAATATTATATTAATTATTAATATTAAATAATAAATATTATAATTTAAATTAAAAGCAGAAGTAGGTCAAAAGTTTGTCTTTTCAAACTTTTCCTACTTTTCAACGTTACAGACCCACTTCCCAAATAGCAAAAATTACAATTCCCACGTCTAGTCGTCTACAGACTACAGCAGCAGCGACCGTTCCGGCTACCAGCAGCACACAGCAGCCGCCAGTCGACCAGCAGGCAGCCGCAGCACAGCAACGATCGGTAAATTTCAATGTTACAACAAGGGTAAATTTCAATGTTAACGGCAATTTATTATTTTGAATCATACAATAATTTAAAAAACAGAGTAAAATAAAAAAAATAAAAATACACATATATATATATATATAATAAACAAAAAAATTACAAAATTTTAAAAAACCCACTAAGCAGGTCCATAACAAAAAATCGAACTAACAAAAATCGAACCGAAATAACATAAACCGAACCGAAATAATAAAAATCAACCGAACTGAATTATTTCGATCCGGTGTTCAGTACACGTTGTACAAGAATCGAAAACCAAAAAAATCAGAAAAAAAACCCAAAACCGAACCGAAATACCGAATGCACGGTCCTACTTGTTGACACATTTTAAACCACGTATCAATTATCTTAGGAAAAACATAGGGGTTGACATAAATAAGAGAAAATTGAAAAATCGGATCGAATCGAGTTAATTTGGTTCTTCAGTTTTTTGGTTTGATGTTGTTGTTTTTGTTTCTTCAACAGGTCGATTCTTTGGTTTGGTGTTCAATGTAAAGGTTGGTCTCCAAATTTTTGTGCATCGAATAGTTGAACTTGGAATTTAAAAATAATAATTATATATTTAAGGGCATTTAATTAACCAAAAAATAAAATTCAACTAGCAATTGAACAAATTAAAATAGCAATAGATTTATTCAGATAGTTAACTTCAATTATTAATTAATCCCCAAGTGAAACTCAAACAAATTTTTGCCGATATATGTATTGTAAATTAAAGGAACCCGTCTTCGTCCTTACTTTTTCGAGCACTAGTTGGAGGCACAATAATACATTCTTGGTAAAGATAAATATGATCTTTTAAACACAATAAGTGTTCCATGGTGAGACACATCATCACTTAACATAGTTTTAAATTTTTTTGTATCTTATATTTTGATTTTATCCTCATTTTATTTTTCATTCGCACCAAAAAAACATTTTAAAAAGACCGAACCAATTCAATATGGTACTCAATGACACTTTTTCAAAATCAAATACCAAAGTTTAATAAAATTGAATTAAAAAAACCGAACATCCATTCCTAAAAACATTCATTCTTGTTTGTTTTATTATTAAAATAGGAAAATTGGTCAATTATATCCCTAAATTATGCAAAATGAAATGATTTTATTCTTATTTCAGTTTTGTAGCACAAACATCTCTCGTTATAAGCAAATTAATTTGAAAAAAATACCCTTTTTACTAACGATTACGACAACTCAAGTGGAGAAGAGTCAATTTTGCTCATAATCTAATCAATTAAATGTGTCGATTTTGTTTTTCTTCCTAACAAGTCAGACAGGGTCATCTCGACCATAAAGCCACTAAAGTAATTACTTGGGGCCCCAAATATTCTCTCTCTCTATATATATATATAGAATAGTGTTTAGTTAATTGTAATCTCCTTTCTTACATGGCTACTATTTTGTTGACTTATTTATATTTTGACGATTATCATGAACCTACATTATTATTTTTATATTTACTTTTATCATTCCCCTTTCTATTATTATTCTCTCGTAATTGAATATTCTAAAGTCTACCAAACCGTAAAATCTTTTGCATTATGCAAAATTTATTATTGTGTGCTTATAAAAAGATCAAATTTATTTTCTTGGTGTATTATTTAAATTTCAAATACTGCAACAAATCAATACTATTATAATATCATTATAACAACTTATCAAATTCAGATCACCTATTTCAATATTATTATATAAGTTTTTAAAATTTTTGAGTTAGGTTTTATTATTCTAACTTTATATTATATTTCATTAAAAATTTCATCATTTACATTCTTACTTCATAAGGTCTACGTAAATCCTACCTTCTCGAGGCTTCACTTTTAAGATATACATTGAGTGTATTATAGTTATTGAATTTATATATGATAACCAAAAAAAATAATTCATCATTATAAAATTTGGCTTTAATCCCTCAAACTTATTAAGACGACCTGAAGTCAGAGAACAAAATGATTTATACGTACTAACACATAATAATTGAGCACAAGAATGTTCAAAAAGTTGTAAGGGGTACATAATATGATGTTTAAGTAAAAAAATAATCATAGTAACACGTACGTAATCTAATTTCAAATGATCATATCTCTATGGCTACATAATAAATCGAGCTATGATGAAATTAAATTTCTCGAAGTCTAAGTTTTTAATTTCAACTATCATACAAATGACAAATTACAGATTTGTACTAAAAAAAAAATGAATTGACCATTCGATCACCAAATACAATCAAAGTTGTCATGGAACTCGTGATAAGTGCTTATTAATCTATGTCTCTCAATATGGGATAAAAATAACATTACATAATTTCAGTATTTATTTCAATTAAATATAAGATAAGCTCATTCTAAAATTAATCTCAAAATTAGTTATCCCTTATCATTCACACTATACGAGCTTTAACATTTAAATTAATATAGTCAACTTTTGAAGACACTGCAAGTTTACCTTTTTCCATCACCTAGATATGTACCCCTCCGTTTCATTTTATGTGGCATCATTTTTTTTTGTCAGTCCCAAAAATAATGTCACATTTTCTAATATAATAAGTATTTAAAGGTACAATTCCTCTTTACCATTGTTGGTCCCACTTAATCTTAAAATAATACTCCAATACATTTATGAGGAGAGAGAGAAGTGAGTCTACTTTTTAAAAGACAATTTGGTAAGCTTTTCAAAGCCTTCATTTATTTCTTAAACTCCGTACCTGGTCAAATATTGCCACATAAAATGGGACGACGGGAGTAGCATTTAATTTACTTGTTCTCTTTATGGTCTTCAACTGCTTATTACCCAACACATTTTATTGTTCTGAGCTGTATGGAATGTATATATCGTAAGTAACAAAAACCAAGAAACAAAGATAAAATAACTTTGTGGATTTATAGTTGGTTGAGTAAATTTATGAGCCTTCGTATCGCTTTTAACGGTAATGAATATGCATATTAATAAAAAAAAAAGGCAAAATCTTTACTGACAAAACACTATAAGTCTTAGAGAGAGAGATACTTTGTCACGACCCAAAAATGGACGTGATGACACTCGTCTTATCTCACCAAGACAAGTCAACCTAAACTCAACCATTACAATAAAATGCGAAATTTTATAATAAACTCAAAAATACCCCAAAATCTGGTTGTCACGTGTACAAGCTTCTTCTTTTATTACAATTGATTCACAAGAAAAGCACAAGTCTCAAATGACCTTGTTTCTAGAATAGGACAAAATCATAAATAAGAGTAAGAAGGTCTGCTGAAATGACAAGGAGCTACCTTACAAATCTCCATAAGAAGCCTCAGACAAGGAGAAGAGAAAATATCACAAAGGTCCAGGCAAGTAACCTACAAAAAATGTAGAAGCAAGGGGTGAGTACCAAACCACACGGTACTCAGCAAGTAATCTTCTAAACGCAAGCTAAGAGAATAAAATACGGGTACTCCTTATACACCAACCGAACCTCCACAACTACAACCTGCATAAAACCAGCCCAACCCAACAGTTCACAGTTACATAGCACCCAACTCAACAACAATCACTTTAACAAATTACCTATCATCAACAACAAACTCAATATTCATCAATCACAACTTCTACAAAAAGGCACTCACAATATCAGCAACACACAAGATCAAGTTCATCAAATAGAGATAATCAAATATCAAGTACTTTTCAACCACCAATAAAACACATAATCATCAAGAATGAAGGATGTCATAGGATACAATGCAATATGACACTATGAAATGATATGCCTCAGAATACCAAGTACTCTCTCAACCATATATACATGATACTCCTCGAAAATACATCGAGAGTTCATGACCCAAGGGGGACTCGCGAGGTCCATATACCGACACGGACGATCTCCACGTGTCTGTGCGGACGATCTCAACGCACTATCATAAATCAAACAAATTTCGCATGGACGATCTCCACGTGCCCAAATTATAATCTTAACATCTCACCATCCCTAGCATGAACGATCTCCACGTGCCCAACTTATACTCAATCTCATCTCAATGCATTTTGCACAATATGATTTCAATAAAAGGGTTGATGCATCTCAATCAAATATCAATATGATATGTAATCACCTCACCTATCACAAGTATACGGGTTCAATAAAGAACACAATCACTCATAATAAATCAAGTCAATTAATCACATTGCCTTTTATTACCCCTTTTTCATCATTAGAATCAATCAATGTGGACAAGTCAACCCATCACCAAGTCTCATTACTCCCAAACACATATTACAAGGAAATACACGAATTTCATACACTTAACAAGGGTTTAGAAATCCACTTGCCTCAATTAATCAACAATTCACTCCGGGACTTGAGCTTTCCCTTTTCGTTGAGCTTCCAAATTAATGCAATCCATTCAACTACATGAACATAATAAGATTTTGAAACTAACAACACCCATATTAGTATAGGTTCTAAGTTTCAAGCCTAGGGTTAAGCTTCAACTTCTCCAATATCACAATTCTAACGGTATTCATGTAATACAAAATACTCAATACTTAATTTTATACAAAATAATAATATTTCCAACACCATTTTGTCTTAAAAGACAATTATATTATATTCCGACCCTCAATTTACATCTTATGCTTAACCCATAACCACGGAAAACATATAGTAATTCCTCAAAAATTGTGACCTAAACTACCTTGAAACTATAGCGTAGCATGTATTGAAATTAATTATATATATACTCCTAACAATTCAATTCCCTTAATTCCCAAAAAAATTGATAACAAACAAAAATAATAATAATAATAATAATAATAATAATATAATAATAATAATAATAATAATAATAATAATAATAATTGTCCCCTAAATTTCAAAGCCGCCAAGAAAGATACAGCAACATCATATGCCTTCGCAACTGCCAACATTCAATTCCTTATAACTATTATACTAATATAATGATAATAAATATTTATTGCATTCACTACGCTCCAAAACTCCATAAATCATAACAATTGTCGATCAATGAAGGAAATCAATACCTACTCTAATTAATTTCATATGACAATTGAATTTAATACTATAATCAACAATTGGAAACTAATGATTGTAGTGCGTATTGATATGGAAAAAAACGATCTTATCATTTTATTATTATTATTATTATTATTACTTGGATCGAATAGGGACCGCACTACACATATTATCAATACACTTAATAATACGACTCTGTTTTCTTTAATTTAATTAATTCTCACAAAGTCCAATTGTTGGTTGAGATTTTATGCACTTTACGACTTGTGGAAATAAATTGTCCTGTGACTATAGAGACAGGTAGACTTTTCTTTTCTAATTATATCTTTAATCTACGATCTACAAATAAAAATAGGAGTATCTATAGCTAAGTAGCACTTAAGCAAGAGTTAGCCTATATCAAATAAATAACTACGACGAAAATATATTTTGTATAATCATATAACTATGTGGGATTTAGAGAAATTAATGTTTACACCGATTTTATAACCATTACCTTGTGGAATGAAGTGATTGTTTCTGATAGATCATTAGCTCAAGCAAAAATATTATTAAATAGTTCTAAAAAGGAAAACAAGAAGTTAAAGATAAAAGGCTAAGGAAAGCCTAACAACGTATTCTAATAAAAGGAAACAATTACTATACCAAAAGAATATTAATTACAATAATGTTACGATCCAAATCATAGTGATTGGCATCCACACTAATCCTCCAGTGGCTGAACCATTACTACTAACCAACTAACCCCAAAGCTAGACATTTAAAGATACAAAAGCAGGTTTCAATGCAGAAATAAACTGGAGTTCCCCTAAACTCCGAAAGTTTGACAAAACAATAACCAAAACATTGCGGAAAACAACGCTTAGAGCCTGAAAGTCAATGTACCAAAACTCTACTAACGACAAGTCTAAGAACAAGGGGTACAACCCCAAAACTAAACAAGCGAATATCTAAAGTACTAGTCTAAGTCCGAACAGAAATGTATTAAAAAGAGTGAGAACACATGGCAGCCTGGAAGAACTGGCTCACCCTTGAATTCGGTCTCGATCAGTGATCTCCTAAATGAGGTCGGTCAATAGCTGCCTGAAGATGTCTTGTACACAACAAAGAAAGAGCAAGTGTGGTATCGGTACACAATCATAGTGTACTGGTACGATCACGTGGCTACTCCCATAAGCACAATATACGAAGACAATCACAATATAATAAGCACACATATACCGGTTACAATTAGTTATCATTTCAGGAACAATGTACTAATCCACATTCTCAATAGCAATAGATATAACAATACAATGGTCTTCTCATGGAACTCATACCGAAACTGTTAGTGTGCCGGAACGTGACACCCGATCCCAATTAGTGTGTCGGAATGTGACACCCGATCCAATCAGCACAGCCACAATCACAATCACATCCACATCCATAATGTACAATACTTAAATCATATAGTCAAGTACACAAGTTCATGGCATACATTGTTCATAGTCAATTCATTAGGGTCGTTTCGACATTTTCATTCTTCGCATGCATGCATGCATACAATATAGCAATCAATTGACATACAAAACACAAATAGGAAATCAAAATCATCACCTACCTCGAAATCTAGCTTGAATCCTCCTAAGACACTTGATTCTTCCCTTTTCTGATTCTTTCCGCTTGTTCGTGGTCTAAAACTAACAATTAAATATAAGGATCAATAATTGAGGCCTAATTACCCGGATTACAATCAACATTATCAATCCAAGGCCAAACTCAAGATCCCAATACCCAATTTAAGGCTTTTCCACCATTAACTTCAGATCAAAACCTTCCCTCAATAATAATTACCTAAGAATATAAGTTCTACGGATCAAAAGACGACTTAGGGGAGTAAAATCCTTACCTTTAGTGCTAGAAGAGGTGGAAAACCTTTAAGAAAAAGTCTTGGGTCGTCTCTTAGCTCTCAAGAACGAAACTTGTAGAAAAATAACATTTTTGGGTTTTAATCCCGACGTAAGTCGCGTCTGGGTCGCTACGGCGGACCCCATCCCGCCATAGTGGCCCCGCCCTGGCGGCTTGAGCGGAGACAGAACGCCAGAATTAGAGTTTCAAAACCCTATTTCACAACACACCTTCAACCCATGACATTCAAAAACTCCCCGCTCATGCTAAGATCAGTTTCGGGAGTTCTACTCGCCCGAATTCGATTCGGTAAAGTCGTACGGTTTTCTTAACATCTCAGCTATCCACTCATGTTATCAAAATCATAATGAGATCTCTCATTCATTACCAGATTTCCCTAGACCTCACATGACTCAGATTTCGTCCAAATCTGGATTAGGCTAGGAATTTTCAAGTCACTACTCAAAAGTTTTTCTGGTCCAATTCTTTCCCCATTGATTTTTTTTTATAACGACGGGATCAAGTCGTTACAAATAATCTCAATGCAAGAAATATAGAATAATCACAGATATAAAATAACAAGAAACTCTCAAAGTAATACCATAATTATAATATAAAAAAATAATTAAGGAGAAAACAGAGCAGCCATGCTCTTTCATTGAAAAAATGATTAAACAAAAAGGCATAATCAGTAATCATGTCCAACAGGATTTAAGCATATTTCTGTTTAATTATCCACTAATCACATTGGCCATTCTAGTAGAGGTTGCCAAATTTATTATCCCTTTCCGCTTCATTTCATTAGAGAATTTAATTGAAGAATCTGTTGAATAATGTATTATTACTATCTCAAAAATAATAAGAATGATATTTGCAATTAATTTTGGTCAAAATAATTAACTATGTATTTATTAATTAGCATTAATAACAAGATTATCTGCTCTTATTTTTGGTCAAAATGTAACTCATTGCAAGCTTGCCTTTATAAGTTGGGTTTTGGAGATGTCATGGGTCCTCATGGGCAGGCATACATAATTTGTCTGCTTCTGAATGAAAAAATTTGGTATATAGCTAATTATGTATGAGATGCATTGAACATTATGTAGCTTTTTGAGTACATAATTTGTCTGCTTCTGAATGAAATAATTTGGTATAGCTAAATTATGTATGAGATGCATTGAACATTATGTAGCTTTTTGAGTGTTTAGACACAATTTCAGCTTATTGAGGACATGACCTGAGACATGAGGTAGTGGATGACAAGGATTAGGCTAGAAGATTAGTAGGTAGTAGTGCACTATCTTGCTATCCGCCCATACTTGTAGTTGTAGTAGTATTGTTCCGGTAGTTTCTTGTCCTTAATTTGATTTCTTTTGTTACTATAAAGTTCCCTATTTGATTTCTAGTTCATTGGAGACCTGTTTAGCGTAATCTTACGCTGTTTTGTCAATCAATTTTACTAGTAATTAGATATGTTTTTTTTGTTGAAGAGTTTATTTTTTAAAGAAGATATCATAAGGTTTGTATGGTGAAAGTATGTGTAGGTAACCTGCTTGAATTTGATATATTGATGTTGAAGCAAAGAGGTACTTCAAATATTTTCAGGCTTTGGCATTAATCATATATATATATATATATATATGTGTGTGTGTGTGTGTGTGTGTGCTGCCCATCATGAAAAATTGGGACAAGTTTTAATAGTAATCTTGTGAACCATTATTGTTTGAATATGTACCATATAGTATTTTTTGTCATTTTGTATGAGACAAGAAATATTGGACAAACTATTGGTACACACAAAAGTGATTTAATATGATCTAATATTTGTCAACAGTTTGGATATTATGGACACAATAGGTAATTAATTAAAGATAAATAATGATTTAATAATAATCATAATTGTTTGTTAATTTGTTCACTCAATTTGTTTCCAATTAGTATAATTAGGAGTAAAAAATTAGGGAAAATTGGAAATACACATGGAAACTAGCTAGAAGACAAAAAAACAAGAAGATTTAGTTATACCAAGAAGTTTTCCGACAGAAAAAATAATGCATGCATTAGCTTTATTTATTATAGATATCTTATTTGTTCAGATTTTCAATTAATGCAATCATTAGTCATACATTCTATTTGGTATTTTATATAACCATTATATGACAAATCATGGTACCATTAGCAATTGATGGTTTTGTAATGCATGCATTCATTAGCATGGTTAAAGAGATAATTTCCCTTTAAAACTTTTTTTACATTCTTTTCACGGTATTTGTGGAGAGTATTTTTTGTAAACAATTTCTTTTTAATAGAAATTATGCAATGCATATGATTTTCAATACACCAGACCAAATAATGCATAAAAAAATATAAGCATAACTAATATTAACATACATAATCTCAGTATTACTAATACAATCAAACTTAATACTATCCAGTTCCCCCCTAGCTATATTAAAAGTGGGAAGGTTCAAAGTACAAAGTTGAATTACCATTTTAGCCCTACAATAAATCAAAATATTATAAAACAATAAAATAATAGATAACATCCTTTAAAATTTAAATAAACATTATCAGTTTCTCTTAATGTCCTGTCATGTACTAATGTGACCCCTCAACTTCTTCCTTAACTATATATGTAATTCATTAATTTGTAAGATACATAACAGGGAGAAAGCTCAAGCAGTTGGATAATGTCCATTTGTCCAGATTTCTTTTAATTGTATATAAATAGTATGTATTACTTATAAATTTGTAGTTCATGTATATAGTAGTGAATATTTTAGATTATTGTCTTTTCTTATTAGGGTCTTTCTAATATTTCATTATTATTTTTTAATAGGGAAAGTATGACAAAAAGATATATTATTAGAATAACAATATTAATTATATGTAGATAGATTGTGACAAAGGATTGTTGGAGTTGATGCTTCAACGATATTGTCATATGTTAATATCAATTAGTTTCTTATTCTTGATTGAAGGGTACACCTTCCACCTAATCTTTTATATAACTAAAATCTATTGAGTAGTTCAATTTTGCAGGTTTACACTTAGATCTAAGCACTCATTCAACAAAGAAATTTTAATACCAGTTTGTCATAGGATACCACAACACAGGGTTGAAGCTGCATCACAAACTCTAGTGCTAAAAGAAGTCGAGATGCTTAAATACCTAAACAAAATAATAGTTATCTAAAATGTCTATAGGCATCGTAATATCATCAAATACTAATAGCTATATGGCTTTAAATGAGGACGATAACTAAATAGGCTTGTAAGGTCTTTTTGCAAACAGAGTCGTTACTTCAATGCCCTTGCTGCTCTGTAGCCAGCCACTCAAGAGACAAAATGAACCAAAGAATATATAATATGAGCAAGCCACTAAACTAAATAAGAAAGGAACAAATACTGCAAAATTTTCGAATAAAACTACTACTGTGGTGAAAGAGATACACTTTCTGAATGTAGTTGGTATTACACATTGACTTCTCAAAAGAAGAGGTTGCTATTACACATTGATGGTTCATCAAAAACATCATTGTAACCATAAGCTGTCATCTGACATTGATTCAACATCTGAATCACCATCAAAAGGATTTTGCAAATACACAATATCAACATCAGACAGGAGGACACCGTAACCAAGCTGCAAAAACTCCCTCAAAATTCGGAACTTCACAGCGTGGTTGCCTCCACTTTTTCCAATAAAATCAACATTCTCATCAGGGTCCCTTTTATAAACTGGGACGTCATTTTCCTTGTAGAAATCCACTGTAGCGTCATCTAAAGCCACGACTAGATAATTGGATTTCACATTTGAATTAGCAAGTGCAACTATGACCTCTTTGCCAACTGCAATCTCTGCCAAGAGCTTTGCTAATCTTGGGTTCACTGACTCATCAGGCATAACAGGAGGGTTAGTTCTCAAACTTTTGACAGTTCCAAAAGGCCCAGCTTTCTGAGGTTGACTCGACACCACCAGTGTACGACCATTTCCCTGCTGAGCCGCCTGAAGCTTTTGATTTAGCTCTCACCTGCTTTTGCAACTCTGCATTCTTCTTAGATAACTTCCTATTTTCAGATTTCATCATGTTTACCCGCTCCGTGGATTTACAGTTGGGCGAGTCAACCATTATTGGAAGCTAACTAAACTTCGAGTGCTATCATCATTTGGTTTTCCCAATTGTAGTCAAGCTCTCAAGTAGTTCACTAGTGTGAGGAAAAAGAGCTTCATTTCTCATTTCTTAGATGAAGTTTTGGTATCATATTAAGCAAAAAAGGACCTTCCCCTATTAACAAGAGTAGTTCTATTAGCAATGACATAGTGACTTTATCAGCTGGAAAACCTCTCTGGATGATTTCCTTCAAAAGGGTCATTGCTTCATTAGTTTTATTACTCTTGAGAAATCCATGCACAATAAGATTGGAAGTGGCATTGTCCAGCAAGCACCCATTCTCCTCCATTTTTCTTAGCAACTCTTTCGCTTCATCTACTAAACCTTCAATACAAAGTCCATTCACTGTTACATTGTATCTTATAACATCAGGATGCAACCCTACGGAATAAAGCTTATCAAAAATAGAACGAGCTCTATCAAGCTTTTGAATTTTAAAAAATCCATCATTGCCTGTATTGTAGATCAAAATATAAGTATCTTCTTTTTGTTTTTCCCACCTGTGAAAGAGGGACATTGCTTTCTCTACATGTCCATTTTTTAAATAACCATGAAGCATAATGCCACAAGTGTAAATGTCAGGACTATGGCCTGCATTTTGCATCTCAGCAAAGAAATTTTCAGAACACTCAACTCTACCAACTTCAAAAAGGCCTTGCAAGATAGTAGAATATGTAACAATGTCAGGTTTCAACCCCTTTTGCGAGATTTCACAATATAAATGCATGGCCTCATCTAATTTCTTCTGCTTGCAATATCCATTGACTAATATATTGTAACTAAAGATGTCAGGCTTGACACCAACATCAATCATAGAGTCTAAAACTCTCCTTGCTACATCTATTTCATCGCGCAAACAATACCCTTCCATTATAGTGTTAAAGGTAACCACATCGGGATGTTCACCTTTTTGGACCATTATCTTTAACACTTCCACAGCATCTTCAACCATCCCTTTTTTACAAAATGCATCTACCAACATGCTAAACGTGTGCACGTTCGGGAAAATATTAAGATACATCATCTCATCCAAAAGCAGCCTAACTTTTCCCCACTGATCAAACTTACAGAAACCATCAACCAGTGAACTATACGTAAGTACATTCGGAGTAATCCCTTTTCGCTTCATTTCATTGAAAAGATTGAAAGCAGCACCTACCATTTGGTCTTTACAAAGCGCATCTACAACAATACTATACACAACTGTGTTAGGTTTGGCATCCCCTTGCTCCATTATCCTCAACAAACTAAGAGCTGTTTGAGTATGCCCTTGTTTACAAAGCCCATTCATGACTGTACCAAACATAACTTCATCCATCTTACAAATTTTCTCTTTCACCAGCTTCCTAAACAACCACATAGCATCCTGAATCTTATTTTGTTCAAAAAGTCCCCTCATAAGAGTACTGAAAGTAACCACATTAAACTGAACACCACTCTTGAAAAAAACACCCAATACCGAAAACCCATTTTCAGCGCAACCCAGCAAGCAAAAAGAATTAATCACAATAGTCAAGATATAATCATCAAAGGGAATCCCTAACTTCCTCATCTCTTCGAAAAACGAAACAACAACAGAATATTCTTTCATATTAATCATCACCCTAAACAATTTTGCGAACTCTACAACAGAAGGAACTGGTTCTTTACGGACCAATTGATGAAAAACACAAACAGCATCGTTTAAATTATTCACATCTCTAAATTCCCTAAATATTACAACTTTACGCTTCTTAGAAACCGATGGCTTTTTGCGAAACGAAGGGTATTTAGAGGGAATAGAAGCGCACGAATGAAATATAGCTACATGGCCATGCGATATAGTAGCAAACAGTTGGATTAAAGGGAAGAAATTACCTCTGGGTTTTCTCCATGAATGAAAGAGCATGGCTGCTCTGTTTTCTCTAAGGTTAAAAGTAGCTCAAATTAAAGAACTTAAAAATGACGACAATAGGGCTAGAACAGAGGAGGGATTTTACTGGATAATCTTTCGCCCGATCCTCAATCATTTTCAGAATCATTGGCCTCAGCTTCCTCAAATCTACTTACGGTTTCGAACTGAAGAATCTATAGTCACTTTGTAAATCATCTTCGTTTGCTGCCATAGCTGGCGATTTCTCAAAGCCATTGCAGCTCCGAGCTCAACATCGGAGAGAAGAAGAAGAACGAGCGGCATATAGCTTATGTGGGCTTGTATGAGAAAAGAGGCCCAACTCTGAATTATGTGAGAGCCCAGCCTTTTGGATCTTCACAAATATTCAAAGATGTTAATTACATCTTATTCCGAAAGTTTTTTCAAGTTTCAATCCAATTTCTAAAAGAAAAATTTGTATTGTTATTATGGAGAAAAAAATATAATTGAAAATGAAGAGGAGTCAAATATATTAGTCTATGGGTTTAAAATTTGAAATACTGATTGAAATATTATTTCAAATTGAGATTGTTGGTTTTAATGTGTGACCCAAATGTTTTAGATTTTATTACCAAATTAAATACCATCTAAATATGCTATTGCTTGCTATTGAAATAAGAAAATCTACTAAGACATTCATAATCTATCACTAAATTCTCAAATTTAGTTGATTAGTTATTCCGTTAGTTCATATTAGTTGTCCGCATTATTAAAAATTAGTTGTTCTAAATTATTTGTTAATAAATAAAATAAAGATACAATTAATTAAATATTTTCCATTTAACTCTTACAATTAGTTTTTTTAGTTATAGTATAGTATTGTAATAATATACATTACCACAACCTTTCTTTTATTATGTATGGTGGACAAATCTTATTTCTAGTAGTGTAAAGTAACAAATTATCATAACGCAAAATACCAAAACAATTCATATTTTCTTATAGTGCTTTGTTTTGGTTACTTTTATCTAAATAGTATTCAGCACGGCAAACAAGACTTTGAAACTTCTTTTTATTCCTTTTTGTTTGTCACGACCCGATTTATCAAGTCATGATGGCACCTACTATAACCCACCAGTAGGTAAGCCAACCCGTAACCCGGAACAACAAGTAATGGGTCTAAGGGTAGAAACTAAACAAGA
>JAJOOH010020977.1:0-15265 GCA_029582605.1 Solanum gracilifrons | reverse complement strand
GTATATATATATATATATATATATATATATATTTAATTTCCTCTTTAATTAAATTACAGGAATACTTCAACCAACGAGAATCCCATATTGCAACAAGTTTCTCCTCCAGTCACACTGACGGTCACAAGTCAATACGTAAAAAAATTCTTTATTTGTTCTTTCTGTTCGATTGTTTCAGTACTTTATATACTATTTCGATAGTTAAATGAGTTTTTCTTTGACTTTATGACCTAATTTTTGTGTTAACTTATTTTATTAGGTGGTAATTGATAATGGCATTGCTCAACTTTCTTTAACTAATCCTACTGGTTCTATTTTTGAAGTTAAATATAATGGTATTGATAATCTCCTTGAACCTTTACAAGAAACACAAAGGGGGTGAGCTACATTTTTTTTATATATTTATTTTATAATTTTAGATTAATAATTATATTATGTGGTAATTAATTAAATTATTTTATTTAATTTATTAATTACAACTCATGCAGATATTGGGATACTATGTGGAATGGTAAATTTGACACGTAAGATTTTTAATTAATTTAATTTTTTTTTCTTCTATTTAATTACATTTTAAAAAAAAATTATGTACAGTTTTTCTTGATTTTTTTGGCAGGCTTTTAGCATCAAAATTTAGTGTGATAGCACAAGATGATAACAAAGTTGAAGTTTCTTTCCAAAAAATATATGATCCTTTGAATGGTAACAATCCTCCTCTAAATGTTGACAAAAGGTGAGATTTTATAATATAGTATATTGAAATTATATGAAAAATAGAAGGGCCGGGAGCCTTGGAACAACTGTAAAGTTATCTTCGTGTGACTAGACATCACACCCCTTGGAGTGTGACCCTTTCCTTGGATCCTGCATCATAACGCTGAATGCTTTGTGCACTGAACTGTCGTGAATTATATGAAAACAAAAATAAATGTATATAGGTATGTGATGCTACGTGGGAGTTCTGGATTTTATTCATATGGAATATTTCAACATTTAAAAGGATGGCCAGCTGTAAATTTGGATGAAGCTAGAATTGCTATTAAGCTCAGCAAATCACTGTAAGTTTATTCAAATTTTTGAAATCGAGTTTTCATGTTATGTTATATAACAATATTCATTATACTAATTAAAAAATATTCAAACAAATAATGTCGCTATATAAAGAGGTTTGACTGTACTTAAAATATTTGAGAATTGTCTCTTCATAACAATCTTCTGTAACAATTTCATTATAATGACCAACGTTTTTGAAACCGTTAGATTATCATAAACGTTTTCCACAAGCAATTTTTATTTTTTTTTCTCGAAAATTCGAATATAAATTAAAAGGACAATTACTATCTTGGACATTAAATTTGTGTGCATAATATTATTTTTCTTGTAATTTTTATTATTAGGTTTCATTTTATGGCAAATATCAGACGATAGACAAAGGATAATGCCAACAGAAGAGGATCGTGCAAGTGGTCAAACACTAGATTGTAGAGAAGCTGTTAAAATTACAAATCCATCCAACCCTAGACTCAAAGATGAGGTAATAATATTTTATCAAGCTTAAGTTCTGTACACTGATAATATAAAATGTTCGGAGAAGTCATTTTATGTGTCAAGTTTGATATAATAAAGTTTCGTATGAATAGCGTTTTATACTGTTAATGAATACAAGTTAATAAAATATTCGAAATATAATCTTTATTTTGTGTCAAGTCTGATATGATAATGTTTTGTATGAATAGCATTATTTGTAAACCGTCAATATATATAAGTTAAATGTTTTGCTAATTTTAAGTATTTTTTAATCTTTTAGGTTGATGACAAGTACCAATATACAGATGAGATTAAAATTATTAAAGTTCATGGGTGGATAAGTGATACTCCACACATGGGGTTTTGGGTAATTTCACCAAGTTATGAATATTGTAATGGTGGACCTATGAAGCAAGATCTTACCTCTCATGTTGGTCCAACATCTATGGCTGTAAGCATATATATCTTTTTAGCTATAATTATGTTATATATATAATGATAAAAACGTGTTTAACTTGTATACATCGATAGTATATCAAATTTTTATGTTGTTAATATACAAAAGTCAAACTCCATGAAATTAGAAGTGACATGTATATTTTACTAGTACCACTAAAAAGAGTGAACATTCTTGTCAGAAATATGAAACTTATATACAATGACAGTGTAACAATTTTTTACTTTGTCAATGTTCTTGTTGGAAATATGAAATTTTGCTTTATGTTCATCTTGTTGTTATGTTGTTGTTATTTTTTTTCAATCCTATTTTGATTTACTTTATCAAAAACAATCTCTCTAATGTAACTCACAAAGGTAGATATAAGATCTGCATACATCGATCCTATCCTCCCTATACCCCACTTGTAGTATTACATTAGATATGCTATAGTTATTGTAATAATGTATAGAAGTTAAACTCTATGAAAAACGATATACATACTATTAAAAAGGAGTGAGTTTTCAAGTTTCGATCAATGATCTTGTCAGAAATATGAGATTTTCGATGAAAAATCTGTCGAAAACGTTTTGTAAATGAAATTATAATAAATATTTATAAATGTTCGAGCAATTTACATTTTTTTTTCCTACAGATATTTTTCAGTGGGCATTATGCAGGGCCACAATTAGGAGTTTCATTAATAAATGGAGAAGCATGGACTAAAGTTTTTGGGCCTGTATTTTTCTATGTTAATTCAGATTCTTCCAATGATCATACCATACTTTGGGAAGATGCTAAAAGACAGGTAATTAATTAATTAATTAATTTTTAATTTTACTTAATTAAATTTATTTAAAATAAAATAAAATTCTATGAGTGAACACTACTATTTTGTTAATTTTTGCAGATGAATGAAGAAACAAATAAATGGCCTTATGATTTTCCTGCATCAATAGATTATCTGCATGCAAATCAACGTGGCTCAGTTAGTGGTCAATTAATGGTTCATGACTGGTAATTATTTTCTTAAAATTTTTATTATTCTATAATTAGTGAGTGATTTAACTAAAATCGAATTTAACGTGTATACACTAACAATATAAAAAACGAAAAAGAGTAAGAAATACCCTTAACTTATTGGATTTGACCTATATTTGTCATTCATTAGTCTGACGTCTAGCTCATAGAATCCCCTATCGTTATCTTTTGTCTCAAATTAAAAGTTTTAAATATGCCCTTTGTACTAACCGTGGAAGTCGCAGAAGGGTATATTTGGACTTGCATGTTTCAAATTATTGCATGTGTACGTATGATTCTTTATATTATCATTATAAGTTAATTAGATTATATTTATAACTTAATAAATGTCTTTTTAGGTACATAAATGTAGATGTTTTTCCTGCATTAAATGCATATATTGGACTTGCTGAACCTGGACTTGGATCTTGGCAAAGTGATACCAAGGTAATATAATGTATTTTTTTGTCTATATATTTTTTAATTATATAGTTACTTGAATATATGGTTACATTTTAAATTAATTATGTTGTTTTATTTATTTATTTATTATTGACAGGGTTATCAATTTTGGACTCAAACCGATGATTCTGGTAATTTCAAGATAAATAATGTTAGACCTGGAATTTATGGTGTATATTCTTGGGTCCCTGGAGTTATGGGAGATTACAAATTCTCTTCTTATATAACCGTTACACAAGGTATTTTGTCTGCTTCATTTTATATGACAATATTTCATTAAATGAATATAATTTATCTTTTTTTAATAAATTACTTTTGACACGTACCAATAGCATCTTTAAAATTTTCGAACTTAAATATGCAATGACTTTTCTTAATCGATTAAAAAGAAAAAGTGTCATATAATATAAATCTAATAAAACACTATAGTATAATAAAAATTCTAACTTATATAATTTAATTTTTGCAGGAAAGGACACACAATTAGGTCAAATTATTTTTGAAGCTCCAAGAAATGGTCCAACATTATGGGAAATTGGATTTCCGGATAGAACTGCTAATGAATTTTTTTATACCTGATCCATTGCCTGGTCTTCAAAATTATTTGTACACTAACACTACTATACATAAGTAAGTACTACGGGTTCAACCAGTCACTAATATTTGTATTAGGGTAGACTGTGACACATCTGCGACCCTTCTTTGAACCTTACGTGAACATGAAATGTTTTATGTATCGAAGTGTCTTTTTTTTCTAACTTGATTGTCATGATATGTTGCTAATTACAGGTTTAGACAATATGGTTTATGGGATCGTTACACTGATTTATATCCTAATGGAGATTTAGTGTACAAAGTTGGTGTTAGTGATTTTAGAAAAGATTGCTTCTTTGCCCATGTAAATAGGTAATTATTAATGTCTTTTTAATTATTTATTTTTCTATTTTTTTTAAATAATTACTTATAATATTTTAAATATTTTTTTTAAATATTAATTGCAGGAGAAATAAGGACAGGAGTTTTTCAGCAACAACATGGCAAATTGTATTTGATGTTAAAAATGTGGATTCTAGTGGCACTTATCATCTTCATATAGCTTTGGCTTCTGCATCTTATGCTCATTTACTAGTATGGAACCTTTATCTCTACTCTCATTAATTAACATATTTTAGTTTATAAAATTCATCAAGAAAAAAAAATTAAAGATTTTTTTTAAAAAAAAAAACAAATTCCAAACAAGTTTATGTTTTAAATACCGATGATGTAAGAAAAATAGGGGTAATAGTAGTTTTGGTTGTTCGTAATAGTTATTGAGTAATTCTGATTTTGATTCTTGTGATATATGACTCAACACAATTAACTTTTAAGTTAAAATGTTTGTTGTAATTGGTCCATTTTTATGTAGGATTATATTTGTACTACTTTTACATGTATATATTACCCTTAGAAATGGTACTATAAGAGTTATAATTTTGAAAATTTATGAATATTCTTAAGTAGGGGAATAAAAAATTTAAATATACTTAATCAGGTATTACAAAATTTATAATTCAAATTTACTTACAATTGAAGGAACAAAAATGTTATTTACCCTTACATATACATATAACTTTATGTTACACTTATTGAACAATAATATACATGAAGAAAATCTTATTTTAACTATCGTCTGAATTTTTATTTGTATAGGTGTGGATAAATACTCCATCAAAACCAAGACCATGGTTTGGTAGTTCACCAATTGGGATGAGTAATGCAATAGCAAGACATGGAATTCATGGAATATATATGATTTTCGATATTGAATTTCCAGGGACACAACTTTATATTGGTGAAAATATAATATATTTGAAGCAAGCATCAGTTTATGGACCTTTTATTGGGCTCATGTATGATTATATTCGTCTCGAAGGACCTTCAACACGATAGAAAAAATGAGGATTATATTTATAGATAGTCATATTTTTTTTTAAATCGTTTTTATATTCAATTTTTTTTAATAGAATGGATGTTGTTCCTGAGAATAATGTTTTATTATATACCATAGTCTAATAAAATTTTCTTTCTTCGTATTGGTATTTTGATTTCGTTTGTTTGTCTTACATTAAATTTATTATCTCTAATGATTAATAACTATCCTATGTCTTATACTAGCTTGTTTATTGAGGCCATGATCGATCAATATGATCATAGATAGAAGATTTGAAGGTTGAAAATTAGAATAGAAGATTGTCGAGTGTTGTCTAATTTTTTATATTAGTATTGTTTTAGTACTCTCCTATTATTTTATTCTTAATTTGTTTTAGCATCCTCTTTACTTTAGTTATCGTATTATTTATATTATTTCTATTGTTCTCTTCTCTATTCAGTTATAGTAAATTTCAAATCTTCGATCCACCTCTACCCCTTAAGCAATTTATAATTAATAAAAAGAATTCAAATTCTCAAAAAGTTTTTTAATTATTTATTTGGCTGTGATTATATATATATTATTTATATTTCGACTCTAGACCACTAAATCACCAACTCTTTCACCAACTCTATTAAAATATAATAAGACCAGAGAATATAGACTACTACTCCTAGTGATTGATATTATTTTTATTGTTTAATGTGATCATTTTAAGCAATATTGTTATTCTATAATATTTGACAAAGTTGATTCTGTCGGATGACGTGTGGGATTACCTATCAAGAATAAGAATATCAAATAAACTAATTAATGAATTTATTGGATGTGTTTCCTGTTAATAAATTTAATACAACAAAAATCTGAATTAATCAGATCAATTATACCTAATTTTGTATTTTTTTAAATTTTTATATGTATTATATAATTAATAAAGATATTATTTTTAATTGGTAGGATCGATGATCCATTTATTGTCATTTGTCCACCATCCAAATTATAGTTGTATGAAAAATGACTCACTCACTATTTTAAAGAGCCAAAATATTTTTGTTTTCAAAATTATTATTTGTCATATATATTAATCTCTGATTATTTTTGGAATTATGTGGTGAAGTCAACAAATTACTACGCGAGTTATAATTTTTTTTAAAAAATTATACTAAAAGTATTATAAGTTACAATTTTATACGTGTCAATTTCATGTAAAAATACTATATATTAAAAAGTGAAATATAACCAACTGATATGGAACAAAAAGGGTATATTTACAGTAATAGTACAAGTACACTATTTTGGTAAAATTCTCTTCATTTAAAAAAAATAATCATTTTATACCTCACATAATATATATTCTTTCGTTTAAAAACGAATGACCTAGTTTGATTTGACACGAAGTTTAAGAAAATAAAGATTTTGTTTTTCATTTTTGTGGTCGTAAATTAAAATTATGTCAAATGTACCAAAACGTTCTTTAATTTTGTGGCTTTAAACATATCAAGTGAAAAATTAAGATTAAAATATTTCCAAAAAAGAAAAAAGCTCGTTTTTTTTTAAAATCAGACAAAAAAAAAATCACTTTTTTAAATGGTGGGCGTATAATATAAGACAAAAAAACAGCCTTACAAATATAGTACTAAAGTTTATTCTGTCCCTTGGCTACTTGCACTCAAAATAATAGATCTATTTTAAATGAGGAAAAATAACAACCACTTCTTTTCTACTCCAACAACCCCCGGCTAAGTTTTATGGTGAGTAATTCAAATTTAGTCAGGGCTTTAATGTGAACTCTAAAAATTGAGTCGAAACCAAAAAAAAAAAATATACCTTAAATGTGGAAATGACAACCACTTCGTTTTCCTCTCCAATAATATTGCTTTCTCTGTCTTATATATTGTATGCTACATAGTATAGACTCAGGGGCGGATCTACGTGGATAGGTGGGGGTGCCACGGCACCCAGTGATCTCAGAAAAAATGTTGTATATATATGTATATATATATATATATATATAATAGTTAAATATATATTAACTTTGCCACTTAGTAATTAAAATGCTGAACTGTTCAATTGGTTAAGGAGGCCGCCTGCCACATTGCCAACGTGGGCTCGATCCTCGCTGAAAACAATTTTTTTTGTTTGCTCCTTCTTTTCTTTTCTTTTTTGTTTCATTAATGTGTAAAGGTTTTTTTGTTTGGTCCTTCTTTTCTTTTCTTTTTTGATCTTTCATTAATGTGTAAAGGGCTTTAATTTTTTTTCTCCATTCATTCTTATTTATTTACTATTCTTTATTAATTCAAATTGACTGATTTTCACAATTAATTTTTAATTTTTTTTACTTTCTCTTTCATTAATTATTAATCTATTGATATGAGTGTTACGTGTTTATTCTTTATCAATATGACTACCGAATTATAAACGTCAAATAAATATTATTATGAATATATTTAAAAGGTAGTTTTTAAAAAATATAAGTTTTAAAAATGATGAATATTATTATTAGATTTTTTTTAATTTAAAGGTTCTTTCAATCTTCACTGACGTTCTTGCTAAGTAAGATGACTAGGCTGAAACTATAATTTTTATTTTTTCCCTACTATATATCTCCAACAACACATAAAGTCAATGGAATATGAATATATTAAGTTCATACTATTAGATAGTTTATACAAGCTCAAATTTTAATGTGAAAAATCTTTTTTTTTCTCAAAGTTTCACCGAATAAGACATCTAATTTCAAAAAGTAAATAAAAATTGATTTGTTTAGTTATCTCTAATCTCAGATTATCTAAAAAGAAATATTACTAAAATACATATTTGATCGATTTGTTTATAAAAATAAAAAAATTAATAACCCGGATCGTAACCCAAAATTAAAGCAACCGATCCTTTTATCTTACTTGAACGATGTGGCACCCACGACCTCCAAATCCTAGATCCGCCTCTGAGTATAGTATACATTACCCAAAAAAATCAAGAATCAACTAAAACAAAAATAATATGGAAAAATCACATGAGAATGAACACCCAATTAAGGCATTTGGATGGGCTGCTAGAGACACTTCTGGGGTACTTTCTCCTCTCAATTTTTCAAGAAGGTACAAATTTTATTAATTTCTCTGACTCATAAAATTATACTGAATACATTATTATTGTTATAGAGGTTTAATTTGGATTTTGAAATGGATGCAGGGAGACAGGTGAAAAAGATGTGCAATTCAAAGTTATGTATTGTGGAATTTGTCATACTGATCTTCATCAAATCAAGATGAATGGGGCATCACCAAATATCCCATTATACCTGGGCAAGTTTACTTATCTTTTTTTTTTTTGTGATCGTCGGAAAATTTTATTGTGTATAACAAAAAATTATACCTATTTATGCAAAAAGTGTTGAATCATCAAATTATTAGTGTCATCTCCGAAATATTGACAGTCTTAAAATATCCTTCTACTTAACTAAATAAACTTAGATACACCCTCGATACACACCCCCGATCTGCCACATGACGTAACAAGTGGTCTCAAACTCTAGTAGGAGTATGTGACTCTTTGTAAAAAGCCGAGAGAAGTGTTGAAAACAACCTAAACATGATGAGAATTTAAGAGTGTATTTCACCCATGTTGCAAGAACGAGAGTGTATTTTAAGTTCAGTTAGTCAAGTAAATGAGTTTCTTTAAGGCTGTCAATAGTTCATGAATGAAACTAAAAATTTACGTCGAATTTAGAGATGTTTTCAATACTTCTCTCCATATATTTTTATTAGAATTCTTGGCTCCGCCACTTACAAAATATCCATTTTTCCATTTAAGATCTGCAAGAATATTCATTACTAGCATTCTGACTGCTGTCAGAGATACTACAAACACATTGATATTTGTGGGGGGAAAAAATCCTAATTTGAGCTACTTCCAATTTCTTTCACTTATTTGCTTGGAACTATGTTGAGCAGACTCTTCAAACATACCTTTGGGTACGTATTGGATCCTCCAAAATATGATACGGTGCTTCAATATTTTTGAAGAATCCGAACAACATAGATTTGCACTATGTGGTAAACAATTTTGAACCTCAAGAAGAATATATGTAAGTGGATGTTGTCTTTAACACCAAACAATTTTTTTTAAGATACTTGGATGGAAGGGGTAGGGGGCGAATTGATTTCTCATATTATGACTTTCTGTGATAATAACTGGTAGTTGAATGATCATCTGGACAAGCTCGATTAAGTCAGCTAAGAAATGTGTAGCCAAAATCCAAATGTATAGTAAAATTGATTTACAAGTTATGCCTTGAAGGTCAATATAGTTTTTGAGTTTATGTGTAACATCCGGCAATTCGAAATAACTATGAAGAGGCTTAGCATTAGAAATAGTCATTTTTGGAAGGAATTTATAAGTCTGGAAATTTGGAAAAGTCTGAAAAAAAGTGAGTTTTTGGCCAACTTTGAGCAGTAATAACTCCTATCTCAGGATGAGTTAGGTGTAGTTCCAGTAATGTTTGCGAAGATCGTGGAATGATCTTTCCAATGCCGCCGAGTTTGCTCGATTCCGAGTTCGTATGAGTGAGTTATGCCCTTTGGAAGTTGGGCAGTTGGCAGGGAAGTCAGCCCGAAAATTTTAAGGGTATTTTGGTCTTTTCCCTAACCAATTCTTTTGGTTATATTAATATGTTAGACTGATTTTTAGATCAGTTTTCCCTTATTAAAAGAGTGAGAGTGAGGGTTTGTGAGTGAAGAGGAGAAGAAGAGGAGAAAGAGAAGATCAAGCGAGGTATTGTCAAAGATCGTCGTGGATATCGTCGGGGGTGATCCCTACTAGGTATGTGAGTTCATAGTGTTGGGTTGGTTCATTCCCCCACACGTCAAACTCGTTTTATTTCTGATAAAAGATTGGTTGTGTTGAAGTTGTTGATGTTGTGATTGTGTTAAGTCTTGTTGATTTGGGACATGTTTCCAGTTGTGTTTCCGAGTTGGATCTATTGTATGTTGAGGGGTTTTATGATTCTAAATGTTTGGTGTTGGAACCTTTGAGGTTGAGAGGGTTTAGAGTTGGAGAAAAGAAGGAGAAAAGTTGAATTTTTCTGGGGAAAGGGGTGGCGCGTTCCATCCCTGGGGCACCGCGCCTTGCAGAGCGCCTCAGCAGCCCTTCTGAACTCTGAGGGCTGGCGCCCCGCGCCTTGCAGAGCGCCAAGGACGCCAAGTTTCCCTTTTCATTCCCCACTTTTACATGCATGTTCCTTGGTAATGTACCTATGTTTCATAGTTGTTTTCAACACTCCAAGGTACGTCTAAACATCAATAACTCATCCATAAACATGTGATCATATACCTTGAATCCATAATCCAATTCAAGGCGAGTTAGGATCAAAGTCAAGTGAAGTTAAGAGTCAAGTCTAGAAGTTAAGAAGCTAGTCAAAGCAAGTTTTCAAAGTTGTTCACGAGTCTTTATTGAACGTTTTAACTTCATTTTAAGGCTCGAGTTTCAAGTTAAGTTTAGAGTATAGAGTTTCAAGTTAAGCCAAGAGTATAAAGTTGAGTTCATTTCTCAAAAGTTATTAGGGAACTATGTATTCCCAAAGAAGTTTTAAAGAAATGTTTTCACATTTAAACAAGATTGGAGACTGAGATTTCCAAAGAGCCTTCGGGCTAGTTTTCCAGAAAAAGAGTAATCGCTTTCTAAATGAAGCAAGAGAGGAAATTGAGATTTCCAAGATAGCCTTTGAGCTAAGTTTTTGAGTAATTATCTCAAATCAGCAGGAAGAAATATGTTTTAAAAATATAAGAGCCAGTACATTTTTGGGAGTAGTATTGAGCACCAATTTGGGGGAGCGTTCAAAGAACCCACAGCCCCCATAGAACCATGTAGCCATCATGGGTGAAGAGGTTCATACTTTTTAGATGAATCCTTTTCAAATTAGACTAGTGGATCCATTAGGCAGTTCAGGTCCTATACCTTTGGCCGGGTATAAGATGTTCTGGCAGTGTGAGGTTGATAGTTGTATCATCATTATAGCTCTTATATGATGGTTGTCGGTTAGAGAAACTCCCACAACAATTATTGTATTTTTATATACATCATTTCATTTGTATTTCTACATACATCTCAGACTTATTGTATCTTTGTATACATACAGAGTTTATAGCCTGTTTAAACAGCTTTTCTTTATATTGCACTTGTTTTAAATTGCATTATTGAAATGAGTCAGTCAGGTTGAGTTGAGTCGAATGGAGCTAAGGTAAGTGTTCTCTTGTACTCCTTTCAAGCTTAAGTTGAGATTTAGCTTTCCAGCTCGCATACTCATACATTCCATGTACTGATGTCAGTTGGCCTGCATCTTATTATGATGCCAGTTGAGCACTCCAGAGTCAGTGGTGAGCCTCCTTGCTTTCCGGATGACTCAGTTATTTTGTTCTCTTAGTTTTGCTTTATTAGGATGTTGTGGGGTTTGTCCCAACATCCATCTCAGTATTTTAGAGGCTTCATAGACAGTCAGTCAGTTAGTTTTGAGTCTCTCATCTGTGTATATATATGAATATTCTATTTTGAGACTCGAGTTGCCTTTTTGACCAGATTTTATCAGTTGGGTTGTTTATGACCTTTCATTGTAATGAGTTATTCTGTTGAGTTAGGTTTCCGCTGAGTTAAGAAAGCCAGGCCAAGGGTTCGCTTGGGGGCCAGTAATGATCTTCGAGTGCCGGCCACGTCCAGGGTGTAGGCTCGGGGGGTGACGTTATGATATAAAAAATTATGTCAATCTCAATTGATTTTTCAGGCATGAAATTGTTGGAGTGGTAACTGAGGTTGGTAACAAGGTAGAAAATTTCAAAATCGAAGACAAAATAGGCGTTGGATATCTAGTAGGATCATGTAACGACTGTGAAAATTGTACCAACGATCTCGAGAATTACTGTCCTGGACAGGTATTGACAACCAATGGTACTCACTTTGATGGAACCATCACTCACGGTGGTTAGTCCGATCTCATGGTTGTCAACGAGCATTTTATCGTTCATTGACCTGATAATTTGCCAATGGAAGCTGCTCCCCTGTTATGTGCAGGGGTCACAACTTATAGCCCTTTGAGATATTACAAACTAGATAAACCTGGAATGCACATTGGTGTTGTTGGTCTCGGTGGACTTGGACATATGGCTGTGAAATTTGCTAAGGCGTTTGGAACTAAAGTTACTGTCATTAGTACATCTCTTAGTAAAAAAGACGAAGAAATTGAACGTTTAGGAGCAGAATCATTTTTGGTTAGTCGTGATCCTAAACAAATGCAGGTCAGTCGATCAATTAACTTAGCTTCAATCATAAATTTACAATGATATTCATGTGACATAAGTATGAATTTTCGTTTGCACGTGTAAATACGAGCAGGCTGCAGGGGGTTCACTTAATGGAATCATTGACACTGTTTCCGCGGTTCATCCTATTTTTCCATTGCTTAATTTGTTGAAAACTAATGGGAAGCTAGTGATGGTTGGCGCCCCTGAAAAACCACTAGAGTTGCCTGTATTTCCCTTGCTTTTAGGTACATTTCGCGTAGTATCTTATTCTTCATTTAATTTCTAACATGTCTGTTAGATTTAACTAATAACTCAAGTATATAATATGGAAAACAGGACGGAAGCTAGTGGGAGGGAGTGCGATAGGAAGGGTGAAAGAGATACAAGAGATGGTAACCTTCGCGAAGAAGCATAACATAACACCAGATGTTGAAGTTGTGCCAATGGAGTACGTGAATACAGCGGTGGAACGTCTCGTGAAATCGGACGTTAAGTATCGTTTTGTGCTTGACATTGGCAATACTTTGAACAAGAGTTAATATAGAGACATGTTGTTCTTGTTGTGTGTTTGTATTTTAAGCAAGAAAAAATGGTGTGAGGGAATTACTAAACATTCCTTTCTACTACTCTTATGTTCCATTTTATATGACACGATAATAAGTTTTTGTATACAACTTCTTTTTTTTTGGTTTTTCATCTAGTCTTTGATATCTATTTTGGGGCCCAACCACCGTACAATTGAAAAACGATACGACCGAAGATCAATTCTGGTTCTTCTTTCTATAAAAATAAATCAAATTCAAAAGCACACCATCCTTCTTACTTTACAACTAGCCTCCGACCCAAAGTGCTTCTAGAAAAAGTCAGTGGGGCAATTAAAAAGACTTGCTTTTGACGTAGAACCGGGGGAAGAATTATGGCTATAAAGGCCCTCGCCCTCTTAGGCACATGTTTCTAAGGATTAAATCTCAAAGCGGTACTAAAGATTAGGCAATAGAAGAACTATAACTAGAATTCTTCGCCCCTCCCCTTGTACCGAAAACAAGTTCGGAACATAAAGATATTGGACTCGTCTATTATAAGTTATTAGTTTACGGAGCTACCGTAGATTTCTCGAGTAAGGAGACGAGGCAAATTTGAAATCCACGTTCACGTCGGAAAATCCAACATTCTTTCTAACAAAGGCTACTTTGTAATCAAATCGGAGACTTGAATCCGAGACGTTTGATTAAAAATAGAGGAGTACTTATTAGTACTCTACCACAACCCTTGTTGCTGTAAACTTAAACTCTTGTATAAAGTAGGAATAAGAGCATTTTTGGTCCATAAACTATAGGTATATTCTGATTTTGATCCTTGTGATATCTATTAAAGCACATTTAGCATTCAATTAATCGACATATGTGTTTGATCTTTTTATCTAAGAAGTATGTCGTCTTTGAACTACTTTTAAAACTATATTCCTTTTAAATAAGGAGTAACAGTACCAACTTAAAAAATATATTCATGTTGAAAATAAAAAAAAACTATTTAAAGTGGATATTTTTTGTTTAAATAATACAACTAGATATTTCAAATAGTCATGTCTCTTTTCTTTTTTTTTGCCTTTTTATTTTCTGAATTGACCTAATAGAGGACCCATATTATTTCCTTCTTCATTAATCTAAACAAATAAATGACTAATACTCAAAAAGTTATATTTGAAAAAAAGATGCACCGACAACTTTTATCCCCAATTATAATGAATTGAGATATTGTTCTCAAGTGGTAGGGTCGATGTTGTATTTATTATTCTCCTTTATACATAGTGACTCTACGATGGTCCTTCAAACGATCAAAATAAGGTAAGCTTGAAGATAAGTTTTGTATTTAATCCTTTTAATTGAATGGATGATGTCCGATTTTTTGACTAGACCCTCCTAAACTTCAACTTTCTTTTTAGTATTTTGATAGAAATTAATCAAAATATTAGATTCTATTTCTTTTTGTAAATTTGTGAATATTCAAAAGCAAACAAAATAGTAGGATTGAGGGTGAGATGTGGGGGTTGAAAATAATCTACATGAAATGTTACTTATGATTTTATTTTTGGCATAATACATAAATTAGACCCTTAACTTGGCTTCAAATTATAACTTTGACCTTTAACTTTTTGAGTGCACAAATAGGCACTTTAACTATCCAAAACTTAAACAAAAAAACACTCGGATCCTACCTGGAAAAATGTGTGAAATACACTCAAATTAGGCGCGTCAGATGTAAATATTGAGGGGGCCAACAGTAAAAAAAGCATTGAAAGGACAATTAAACCCTCTTTCTATTTTTTTCAACAATTTTCCCCTTTTTTTGCATTATTTGTTGTTCACTGCAAAATATTTTTGAGAAATATCTTTTATTTTTACTAGAGTAGAAAATAATTTTTGAAATTAAAAATATTTTTGAAATTAAACTTAATTTTTTTTGGGGGAGCGGGGCCGGGGGTTGGGGGGAGGGGCTGGTGGGGGGATCAAGGGTAGGGGTGAAAAAATAAAAATTTGAAGTTGAAAATATTTTAAAAAAACAAACTTAAGTTTTTTTTTGGGGCGTGGGGGGCTGGTAGGTGGTGGATGGGGGGGGGGT
>JAJOOH010020976.1:0-13847 GCA_029582605.1 Solanum gracilifrons | reverse complement strand
CATACATTAGTGAGTAAGTATTAACTTAGAAGTTAAATACACTAAAAGATAAAAATTAACAAACATCACTGACTTCTAACTATTTACAAGAAAAATCATTAGTTAAATATTATTGAATAACGAAATTTTAAAAAGTTACCACAAGTTTGAATCAAAAACACTTCTAATAAAATTTAATCAAAAAAATTATAACTAGTCCACTTGACTAAATATTAATAACTAATTGATCAAATTTTCCCAAGTCCTCAATCAATTGGACTTGATATTTTTCAGTCATGTGAACGAACATTTTGCGAATACTAAGATTAAGAAAGTGCGGCACCGCCAATGAAAATTGTCTTTTATCAATATTATGCTTAGTCATAAGATTAATACGTTTTTTTTAATTATGAAAAATCAAAAAAGTATTACTCCCTTCGTTCTTATTTATATTCACCAAATGAATTTCTACTTTATCATTTATATTCACCAAATTTAAAGTAATAATAAATTTTATATTGGTGAGAATAATAAATTTTAAAAAGTAATGATATGATTATAAATTTTATTTACATATGAAACAAATTGTTAGTAGATATAAATGTGGGGTTGTTTTAACAAAATATAAACTCATGAATCAATTATTGTATTAAAAAATCTCAAATCATGGAATCACATGGTGATTCCATATCATGATTTTTGGAGAATATGGTATCACCTCTCATGATATGGAATCATGAGATGAAATCAGCGTAAAATCGCATGTCTAAACGTTGATTCCATCTCACGACACCATAGCGTGATATGATATCGCATTGTCAAACGCCTACTAAATGAATTTATATGCAACATGAATTCAAATTAATCAGATTTTTCTAATACAAATATAAAACGTCAAATAAATAAACTACCACCATTATCATCCTAAGGTCAAATCATTGGGTCAAGCCTGGCTACTACCTAGGTACATACTGCAATGACTTCATAAATTGTTTCCACATAAAAGTTTTTTTCTTTTTTTTGGTCTTTAAATTTCCATATAAACTTGATTGTACTTGCATAGATTTAATTTAGGAAAACGACATAAAAATACATATCCAAAATTATTATGGAAGTGTTAGTTACGTAACATATTTTTTTTCTTTCCGAGTGAGCGATTATGACTCTCTCAATTATTTTTTATTGAATAAATACCATTTTAAAATTGAATAAGTCGAAAATTCTGCATAATGTGTTGAGCATATATTATCACGTGTATATTCTATACTTTTCATGTGTAGGAGGTTAAAAAAATGTTTTAAATAGTTTAGGAAATCATAGGTGTGTAACTTGTGCTTATATACACTTGGGGATCGTTTAATTAGTAGTTAAGATATAATCACAGATCCTATATTATTAGGTAAATAATATCAAAATTTTGATGAATTTTTTTTAGCTATAACTTGCAATCAGTTACAAGATAAATATAATCTTAAATTTTATTTTAAAATTAGTATCATAGTGTCAATAACCAAACAAATATTTCGGATCTAAGAATTAAAACAAATAATCAAAGTACTAGTTTTACCAAAGAAAAATTTGGAAAACTTAATTTGAGATGATTAATTTAAATCACATTCCTTAATTAAAGTACTTACTTAAGGAATTAAAGTAATTCTTGAAACGCAATAAGAATTAATCTGAATTTTGAAGTGCATATTTATAAATGAAGGATTTTATAAAGTTATTTCAACTTCTCTTGCATATTTCAATTTTTAATAATGCTTTTACAATTAATTCTTCTTTCAACTATATAAGTGGATTATAGAGGACTATTCATAAAGTAATTTTTTTTAATAAATAAATTATTGACAACAATTCAAGTGCACGATCTACTATATTACCTTCATGCATCTCACAATAAAATAAAATAAATTAAAATGCACTGAAATTGTTAAAATCAAGATTACACCATAATGATATATAATGGTAGTAATTAGTAACAAACATTGGTTGATTTAACAAGCAATGTTATGAGAAAACCATGTTAATCTAATCATTTTTTACTTTAAAAAGTAACTTTACCGTTACTTGGAATAATCAACACTCAATCTCAACGGAGACAAATATTTAGAAAATCCACAAAAATATTGCAAACATTTCTTTACTTTCCCCTCCTCATTTTAACCCAAAATTATATCTCGAAATAATTATCACTTTTAAAAATTTAAATTAGAACAACAATGTCTATCGGAAATTTAATTAATATGCATCGTGGATTATCTATCTCTAAGCCTTACTTGATTGTTCGAGGGATCCCCCACCCCTCTATTGTTTCCGCAGATTTTTAGATGGCTAATGGGGAGAACTCTCAATAGATTGACTTTCGGAAGTCGAGGTGGAAGCAAATGGAGATTAGAGAGAACAAAACACCTCCTACTTGAAATTGATCTCGTCTGATGCATGGCCAATGAGGGACGTTCTAGAAGGAGAAGAAGCGGATGAATTTTCAGAGATATGCGTGTCTTTTTCATTCTGAGGGTTAAGAAATTTCATCTGTCGAGAGTTTTATTACCTGCATACGTCATTATAGCCCCTAAAAGGGTCATAACTTGTTGAAGAGGAAGTGAAAAGAGGGAACCTTACCGAAATTTCTTTCAATTATATTCTTAACATTAAAGAAATAATCCTTTTTAATATTGTTTAATTATCAAAATTATCTAATAAATAAAAATAATTTAATAAATTATAACTTATATTTTTTATTTTTTTTAATGTAGCAGAGGGAATATTTATTTGTATTTTGTAAAGACCCAAAAAAGTGTTGCAAAGGTACGTCACTCTTAGTTTAGAGCAATATTATCGTACATTATAAATTTTGGTCATTTCGTTAAAATCACGCAATCCCTGCAGATAGGAATAGTTTATATTTAACAATTTATTTTATTTTTAGAAAATCGATGGACTTTATTGAATTACTAAATTCATATTAAAATGTGTATTCTTTATGATATATTTTTTGTTATAATTTGCTGATTGTAAAACAAATAAATTTATATGGGTAATGCTAAATGGCCAGAAAATTTGGTCAAAATTTGACTAGAAAATTAAAAAGTCTATAATATTCTTTTTATTTTAAAATAAACTGATCTTTTTTTTATTTTTTAATTAAAAGGTATTAAAGTTAAAAAGGTAAAAATGTTCAAAAAGGTAAAATAAAATAGTGTGAAATATGTTATTTTACCATTCTAGTCAAATTCTGGCCAAAAAGATTTTTCCAATTTATATTATACACCCTTCATTTTTTTTATTTGTCAAGTTTGTATTTTTAATATTTTTTTAAATTAATTTGATTGTTACAACTTCGATAAGTTTGAAAAATTATTACTTACTCATAAGAATTGATAAAGTTGAAAAAAAAAACAGAAGCAATTCTATTTATTTGTTAAAAGGAAAATACAGAATCTACCTTACTCCCTCTATCTCAATTTATGTGATACATTTCATTTTTCGAGAGTTAAACAATTTAAGTTTGATTGAGAATTTGCTCATGACATCTTTAAAAGTTTTAAAATGAAAATTTATATATTTGTAAACTACGTAAAAAGTACTATGTCTACGAGTCACAATAATTGTCAATTCAAAATATTTAAAAGACATATGAAAAATTTACGGTTAAAAATAGACTTGTTTGAATCTCGAAATCCGAAATGTGTAACATAAATTGAGACATATTGAGTATTAGTTAAAACTCATTATTTATTTGTTCTTAGATGGTCAATAATTTTCTAATTAATTTGTTTTTTTTTAAAGTAGATTTTGTTAAGTGAATCTTCAATTAGAAATACATCCAAGTGCAAAAATATAAGATTTTTTTAAAAGTGAAAACACAGGAATATTAAAGTTCAACTACATGCAAAAGAAAGTGACATATCTATAGTTTTTAGTATCTTTCATTTTAGTTGGGACAAATGGGGGTCCAATATGGATGCAAAGTTAAATTTATAGATATTCACCATAACAAAAATCCACTTACTAAAAAAATAAAAATATTTATAGTGGAGAGACGGATCAAAGTTAAAAATACATATTTTGTAGGTACGATAATTTATAAGGAAGGTGAGAAATCGATTCTCTCTGTTGTCAATACTTTTTTAATTGAGATTATTGTACTAGATTTATCTGATGAGATTTACATTTTTGATCTGATTTGTAAATTATTATATATGAGCGGGTTTATTCAGTACGCACCAGAAGCAAAGTAATTACAAATTTCCCTAGCTAGGAGTTCCAAATATGCTACATTAGCCTAGAATATGAATATGTGCCAATATCCAAATCCAAGATGGTGACTTTATGATATATAGATGGAATATAATACACTTTATATATACCAATAGTTTTAAAAACTTTATATTTATACAGAGTACTTTTTATTATTCTTGGTCCCAACCTCTGAACTCACATATTGATCTTCCAATATTGTATCTTCAAGATAAGAAAAAAAAAAAAGGAAAATTCAAATATCAACCTTTAAAAAAATGAAACTACGAGACAAGAAATAAAGCAATAAATATATACTTGTATAAAGATGCATATACATTTAATATGCATGTAAACAAAAAAAAAAATACTAATACTTAACTCATAATTCCACAAGTAAAATCCGTGAAGAATAAAACATATACATATAATTCTAATCTTACTTCGTAGAGAAAAAAAGATTATTTTTGATAAATATCCTGTACTATGCACGTATTATATATATAATATAAGAAAAAAAATTAGTATAACTTTTGGCTGCAACATGTTGGACATTTAAAAAAAAAAATCAAAATAAATTTATTTTCTCCAAATCTCGTGATTCACATAATGTCCTTTATCTATATCTCCCTCCATCAAAATGATCCATTAATATATCAGTTCATATGTGATGCAGTATATATATATATATATATAGTGTGTGTACAATATTAACCATATTCACTATTTTATTTATCAATTATTGGCTTCAACCTTTTTGTAATAATACTATTACATAATAGAAAAAATAGAAACTTTAGTAAAGATGTCCGACATTTAAATAGTACTTAATAAAGTAATATTTATTTTAATAATTGTTTAGTGGATTATGTGTATAACCAACTGTCATTCCCTTTATAAAACTACTACTATGTGATGTCATTATGTTAATGAAATTCAACAGATAATATATACCCACACAAAATAATTGACTTATTTTATACAAGTAATTTTCGTTAATTGACTCCTTTTGGACAATACTAGCTACATCCCTCCTATCATGTTATTAAAATGATAACAATATATAGCTACACTTGGAAAACACAATTTTTTTTTGTAAAATTCAAATTTCTTTGCATGTGAATATTTTCTTTTTTTTGAAGGAATGGCAAGAATACACCTAATATATAACTCAGTTTTTTAAGTTTCATATCTGAATTATTAGGTGTATGAGTTCATTATATTTAAATCATTATCAAATGTTTATCGAAATATTCCTCAATTATTAGTTATTCGCTTCTTTTTTTACACAAAGTCACAAACTATCAAATGTGTGGATTTCCTACATGAATTATCATTAAATGTTTATCGAAACACATTTCAGTTATTAGTTATTCACTTTTGCTAACATAATACTCCTCCGTCCCATTGTCTTATAATATCTTTTCCTCTTTAGTCGGTTTAAAAAAGAAGTCACCTTATTATAATTCAAAATAATTTCATTTTAAAATTTTTCTTTTATCCTTAATGAAATAATTTATCGCCATATAAATATCTCAGAATTATTTTAGATCATAAATTAAAAAAATCTTCTTTTTTTTCGGGAAAAGGCTCAAATATGCTATCGAACTTTGAGAAAATACTTATTTATGCCATCCGTTAAAAGTTTGGCTCATCAATGCCATTTTCGTTTGAGAAAAGACTCATTTATGCCATTATTTATTAACTGAAATGACATAGATGAGCCAAATTTTTAATCGATGACATAGATAAACCATTTCTTAAAATTTGATAACATATTTGAACATTTTTCTTTTTTATTAAAAAAATATTTAATTAATTACTTGGACAAATCATAATTGATCGCGTGTAAAAAAACATTTTTATAAAATCAACTATTTTTAGTTAATAAATAATGGTATGGATGAACCTTTTATCAAATGAAAATGACATAAATGAACTAAATTTTTAACGAGTGCCACATAAAATGAGACGTGGAGAAGGACGGGAGTAATTAATTTGTTAAATGTGTATTTGACGGTCTAAGTTCTTCAAAGTTGGCAACACAAAACAATGATACCCCACCCCCTATTACTCACTCTCTTTCTCTTCTCTATCTCTCTCCTCTCCCTCTTTGTTTTCTTCCTCAAATCGTTTGGGAACTTCCTTAGCTAAACATATTTGCCTGGAACTCTATAAACTTAGCCACATATATAATCACTACTAATAGCCATGAATGACCACTTCCTTTTCTTGAATAGTCTACTCTCTTTACACTGTCTTTCCACTTTCAGATCTGTGTAGCTCTCTGTTTTGAAGCTTCAGACATGATTTTCTTGCTATTTCCCCAATTGGGTGCCTTTCTTTTTGGAAATTAATCTCACCCATCTTCTCATTGAATTGGTCAAAAAAAAGTTTCACCTAGAAAATAAGGTCAAGTTTCTGTAAAGGTCTGATTTTTTTTTTTGCTTCAATGGGGTTCTTCTTCTTCTTTGAGTGGTTAAATGGCATTTTTTTCTTGTTATTATTGTTGGTTTGTCTTTCTTTTTCAGCATTAATGTCAATTAGTACAGCAAAAATGAGCAAAATTTAGTGATAAAGCTATGGTTTTTACCTCATTGGGTTTGTGTTAATGTGTGATTTTCATTCATATTTTGAAGGATTTATGTAAAGGTGTGATTTTTATCTCAATGGGTTTCTATAAATGTGTTGTTTTTTTTGTAGTGAGTTTCCAAATTGAAGGAAACACAAACAAATTAAAGGATCTCTTTTTCTTTTCTTTTTTTTGCTTTTTAGAAGTGTGGGGGGAGTAGGTTCATTGCTTCTATGTAATGGCATTGTGAATTGATGAAATCTTGAAATTGAAAAAAAATGGAGTAAAAATTGCTGAAGCGTTTTTATCAAGTATTTACTAGATTTTTGGTTCTTTCAATGACCAAACAAGTTAGTTGGTTTGGATTTTTTGGTGTTTTTTTGCCTCTTGAAAGCATTAACTAATCCAGATCCCAGTAAGTTTTAGCTGCATTTGCCTGTTTTCCTTTTGAATCATTCTGATTCTTTAGCATTATTGAGATCAGTAGACCTCAATGCTGTGAAAAAGAGACGATCTTGAAACTTGTTTCTTCATTTTTTTGTAACTTGATATTAAAGGTATGATGATGAAGTATATGCATATTAGTCACCTGATTTTGCAAAACAAAAGACCCTATAAGCAATTTACATAGTAGTGTCTACATCATCTTAATGGATTCTGCTGTACTGATAATAACAATAATAATAATTGGTTTATGAACTAAAGCTGTTTCACTATAAATTAACTTATTGACATGGACTGACTGACTATTAATGTTCATCAGGAGTAGATCCAAAAAAAAAAGGTCTATCTGGTGGCAATATGGATGGTATGGATGATAGGAGAATGGGTTGTATGGGTGGATTTCTTCAGCTGTTCGATCGTAATCACATTTTAGCCGGGAAGAGACTCTATGCTACTAAACGTTTGCCACATTTTACGGTATATGTTTGATTATTTTCTGTTTCGATGTCTGCATTGTGGTTGTATTGGTGGATGATTGTTTGAATTTTCAGGTTCCTGATGATGTGTCTGAGTCCGATAAGTTTAGTGCATCACCGGCAGTTTCAAAGGAGCTTGGGAAACCACAGCCAAGTCTGGATCAGTCCAAGCAGGCAGCAGTAGAGGTCATTTCTGTTGAGCCAGCTGTTCCTGTCTCGGTAGCGGTAGCGACACCGCCAAAGTCACCGCTCCCTCTTCCAATATTTGAAGTAAAAGAAGGGACGAGGTCTTCGTGGAAGTTTTGCAAAGAAGCTCCGAGGCTCTCATTGGACAGTAGAGCTGTTGTTGATGCTAAAGGAAGTCTTCGACCGAGGGAGCTACGAACAAAGGGTTCAGTTCTATCAGCTAACAGAGGTGAGAACACAGAGGATGGAGTAGTAGCTGATTGTGACGACAATCAACGTCCATGCCCTAGTGTCATTGCAAGGCTAATGGGACTTGAACCATTACCCCAACCAAACAATGAAACTCTGCCAAAATCAGAGTTGAGAAGATCTGCATCAGAATCCAGAGTTTCAAGAGATTTGTTTAATGGCCGTTATGTGGATGGAAACCATGTGGATTTCAAAGAGCTAAACAATACTCGAGCTGATGTATCAAACAATGCAATGAAAGACAATGCAACGAATGAACGTAGAAGCACAATGCCAAATGCAAGATCTACGGACCGGATGGGTTATCCTCTGAAGAATGAGAACACTGAAAGACCAAAGGCTTCAAACAGAAGCTTAACTTCATCGCCGTGGAAGTCACCTCAGCACAGGAAGTTTTTCTTCGATACAGCAGACATTTTTCCGGAGCCAAAGCAGACGGTCTCACTCTATGGTGAGATTGACAAGAGACTGAAGATGAGAGGAATTGACGAGCCTTCTAAAGATCTTGAGACATTGAAGCAAATCCTTGAGGCTTTGCAACTCAAAGGGCTCCTTCATAACAAAAGACCGTCGGAGCAGATTGGCCACCGGAATTTTGTATATGATCCTACTTTATCATCTGATGAGTCCCCAATAGTCCTTATGAGGCCTTCCAGATCAGTTTCACCAAGCCACAGAAGAATGGCAAATGGTACATCCCCTTCAAGTTTGAGAAGCCGAAATGTCATTGGTCGGAGACCCAATCTTTCTAGTGAAAGCCTTCCATCTGTGAGCCCATGTCGGGAACGGCCTGCTTCTGAACGAAATGCTCGGAGTCCACTAAGATCTAGAGATTCCAGCTCACCAACTCAAAGAGAAAACAGTGTGAGGCTTTCTAGTTCTGTGGCCAAACCAAAGAATCTTAGTGTTGATAGTTGTAGAAGAGCAGGAGAGCCAATTGAGAATCGAAGAGTTTCTCCAGTACAATCACCGAAGCTTAGTTCGAGGAGAAACAGTTTGGAGCATAATGGCTCAAAGGGATCACCTAGAAACAAAAGAGAAACGACAGAGAGTAAGCAGAAAGAGAAGATCACAACGTTTGTTACAGAGGACGAGTCATCTTCCATTTCTGAAAGCACTGTTAGCTCATCTTTCCAAACTGATGCGGAGGTATAGTAACAAATCAAGTGACTGAATTTATCTTGAAAGAAAATATAGTAATCACTAATGACTTGAATTTAATCATTGTTTCTTGAAATGTGGCATTATAGAGATCAAATTTGGAGGATTACAATGAAGGAAGGAGCCTTTTGGAAAGGTGCGATAAGCTTCTTAATAGCATAGCAGAGATGACAGCCCCTGAATCACAACCGAGTCCGGTGTCAGTTCTTGACTCATCATTCTACAGGGACGACTCGCCATCCCCTTCACCTATTATGAAAAGGAACATCGATTTCAAAGGTAAACAGTTGTACTTTCTTCAAGTATGGGTGATTAATGGCAAGTTAAATACATTAGATAAGCTTTCCATATTTCTGCTTGTGTGATAGCTAATGTTACTTAAAAACTGAATCAGATGTTTCAGGGGAATCGGAGGAAGAAATATGGCTCTCATCATTTTCACCTGTCCGATCAAAGTCTAACGATTCAACTGATGTCTCTCATCTTGGTTACATTTCGGACATCCTTAGAGCTTCCTGTTATCTGCCTGAAGACTCTGATGTATTTTTATTATTGGAGAAGCAGCAATATCTCAAAGGAAAGGACACCTCCAAGGTTTCCAGACTCCAACGGAAGCTGATCTTCGACACTATAACTGAAATTCTTGATAGAAACAGACAACTACCTCCATGGAAAGCATTTTCCTGGTCAGGTTCATCTATTGCAAAACCATCACTTGAAGGCATTTGGACCGAGTTCCAAAGAATCCAAGAGAGGGAAAGTGGTAACAATTTGGTTGAGATCATCTGTGAAGTTCTCAAGAAAGACCTGGCTCAAGACACTGTCAATGGTTGGGGAGACTGTCCGGTTGAGATGTCCGAGGCAGTTTTGGACATGGAAAGGCAGATATTCAAGGATTTGATAGTCGAAACGATCCAAGACCTTGCTGTGATTGGCTTCAAAACTACCCTCTTAACCGCTTCCCGTAGGAAGTTAGTTTTCTAAAGCTCATAAGGATTATTTTCATGTCCAAGCTTCCTTGTTTTCGTGTTTTTTTTTTCCCTTTTTAATTTGTTTTACCACTTTTTAGGTTTTGGTTCCTATTGATTCTTGACTACCTAGGAAGGGTACTAAGGTGTTGTAATAGTAGTCACTTCCCAAGATTGTAAAAAAAGGGAAAGTGTTGTTAGACTGGACCAAGTTTGGAAATCTTTTTTTTTATGTGAAATGCAAAAAAGTTTGAGTTAGTTGGCAGAAATAATTAGTTATCATGTGATTTGAGTAAAATCAAATTTGATCCTTTTGGGAAAAGTGATGCATGTTTGGTGATTTTAGTAAATGTTCAAGGTTTGATAAAGTGGTTGTGTTAAATTGACATCATTTTCAGATTCTCCTTTTGGTTGGTTGGCAAAAAAGTAGTCCGATGCATCAAGTTTTCGCTTTTACATAGTTTATTGTATAATGTACATAGCTTTACCTTGCATTTCTATAAGAGGTTGTTTCAACAATTTGAACTCGTGATCTTTTAGTCACATGTAAATAACCTTATCAGTTAGCATCAAACTTTTGTTATGCACAAGACTACAAGATCTATTGTACATAGCTTTACTTTGCATTTCTATAAGAGATTGTTATCACAATTTAAACTCGTGATTTCTTAGTCACCTGACAACAACTTTATCAGTTATGTTAAGGTTCCCTTTCATTGGCTTGACTAAATAAATTAGACACAACAACATTAGAATACACTGAAAGCCAAAAAGGGATGTCTAGTGCATACCTTGAAAACAGTTGGAACCAAAACCTCTTACTTTGGGAATGAAAAACCCTTTGTTAAATTGTGCCACAGTGTCAGTGTCTATGACCTAACAGTAGGCGTTTGGCCATAGATTCAAAATATTTTTCATTCTTTTTATGGAGTTATGAGTAATAGGTGTTAAAAGATTAAGTTTTATGGGTAGTGCTAAATGGCTAGAAAATTTGGCCAGAAATTTAAAAAAAATTATAATTTTTTTTAATTTTAAAATAAACTGATATTTTTTTTCCATTTTTTAGTTATACTTTTTGTAAAGAACATTTAAAATAATACTCATATCTATATGTATTTAAATACAATTTTAAAAGTGAAGTAATTTATATATTAAAATACAGCTTCAAACTAGATTTAAAATTTTCATAGCTAAATATTAATTTTTGATTAAAGTGAATTTATTCGTATATATTTTATTTTTTAATTACAAGGTATTTTCACCATCTTTAAAGCAAGTCTTATCGACTAAAGTTACATGAAAAAATAAACCATAAATCACTCTTAAAAATATTTGATTAAAGTAACTTCTATTTTTGTTTATTATATCATATAATATGTCTATTACAAATATGAAAAGGGGCTTAAAATACCCCTTAACTATATGAATCGGTACAAAACATCCTTCGTCTACCTATTAGACTTTAAAATATCCCTAACGTCCACCTTTTAGCCTAAATTTACCCTTATTTTTAGTAACATAAATATCAACCCCAATTACCAGGAACATCCTATTGAATTCGACAAAGAGCAATTCTATTATAGCAGAGAATCATTGTAGGAGATGTTTACAAAAAGTTTAAAGACCTAGAGCTATAACACGTGCGTATTATTATTTTTTCAATTATAATTTCAAAGTATAATTAAGATATCTGTGGAATTGTTGAATCACAGAATTAATAATATGATTATGATTTTTAAAGCCGTATAATAACATATACAAAATTACCTCAAACGACATCATTGAGAGGGGATATAGTAGACACTCTGAATGCATTTAACTATCAAATTTATGCCATGAGATTTCTTATTTTAATTCTCGCATTTTCTATTATGTTGTGTTGAATGCATGTCAAATGGCTTATATAGGACATCTTAGGAACTTATATATAATGTCACATATATTAGGGTGTACTTTGAATCATGACATTACCCAAATTTCGACTCCTTTCGCCTACAAAGAATGAAACATCATTCATAAGCTTACAATCGTGTATTAGAGTGAAAACAAGGAATATTAAATAAGAAATTACTCAAAATAATGATCAAATGTGGATGAATTACGACTAAAAAGAGTGTACATTCACCCTTAGTATTCAACTTCAATTTTGGAATATGTCTTGAAATAATCTCCATTGACTAATCCCAAATTTTGTTTTGCTTCAAGATCATTGATAGTTGCTTTTATCTGAATATCATAATTGTCACTTGTTAAAGTAAATTTGGTGATTGACATACACAAATCATCTGTGGAACTCAAATAGTAGATTAACTATGAGGCATGGTGAAGCAAAGACTTGGACAATGAAATTTGCCTCTTAATAGTGAGTTTTGTGTGAAAAATAGATAGAAGTATTGAAAACATGTTCCTATCGAGAGTAGCGTCACAATATATAAAAAGTTATATACAATTAGCTAGTTTCCTAGATTTTACTTTCTAGGATACATAATATATGTGAATATCACCTATGAAATATAATTTTCATACAAGCATATCCATTAACCATAAACTATCATTTTTCTCTTAAACGTCTCACTTAATGAATACTCTACTTATCGAAACAATAAGAGTAGATTTAAACTAAATAAAGTAATAAATGACTTCTTATTTTTTAATTTGAAACAAATCCAATTTGTCAAATGAACTAATATTTGGCAATGTAGAAAGTATTATCTTTCATGCAAGTCATTCACTTGTAAAAAATAGATAGAAGTATTGAAAACACTCATAAGCTCAGCACAAATTATTACTTTCATCTTCAAATTATTGACAGTCTTAAGAACACTCTTTTCGTTGACTAACTGAATTTAAATATACATTCGATCCTGCAACATAAATGAAATACACCCCTAAATTTTCATCAAGCTTAAGAATATTTTCAACACTTTTCTCATTTTTTTATTAAGAACCTCATACTCCTAACACCGTTTGAGACCACTTGTTATGACATAACTATCAAAACAACACTATGATCCAAGAGTGAAGAAAGAAAGAAGAGTCCGGAACCTATTTGAGCCACACAAAGATAAAATTGACCAAAATAAGCCACAATTCTAAAAAGTAGGGGTGTTCACGGTTTGGATAAAAACCGATCCAAACCGAAAAACCAAACCAAACCGATAAAATAAAACCGATTTTATTTGGGTTTGGTTTTAGATTTTTGAAAATCGATAGTATTTGACTATTTGGTTTGGTTATGGTTTTATTCGAAAAAAACTGAAGAAATAACCAAACCGAACCGAACCGATGAATTATATACATATATTTTATTAATATACATACTTAATATATTATTTTTATAAACAATTTTAAAGATCTTATAAATATTTTCATTAAAATTTCTTTATAATTTACTTATTGAAAGCAAAAATGTGCAAGATGAAACATTTATTTTATTGATTTCATGCATGTATACGAGTGTCTATGTCAATTCTTTGTGGGACTGAAAATGTTATTGTCTCTTCCTTCTAGGCCAATATAGTGAATTTTAAAGCTTTATTGATAGTAAATTTAGTGATTGAAAGTTTAGTA
>JAJOOH010020973.1:0-14193 GCA_029582605.1 Solanum gracilifrons | reverse complement strand
GTGTGATCATATACCTTGAATCCACAATCCAATTCAAGGCGAGTTAGTATCAAGTCAAAGTGAAGTTAGAGTCAAGTCAAGTAAAGTTAAGAAGTAAGTCCAAGCAAGTCTTTAAAACTTTTCAAGAGTCGTTATTGAACGTTCTAACATCGTTTCAAGTTTCAAGTCAAGCAAAGAGTATAGAGTTTCAAGCTAAATAAAGAGTCTCAAGTTTCAAGTCAAGTAAAGAGTCTCGAGTTTCAATTTAAGTCAAGAGTTTAAATTTGAGTTCATTTCTCAAAAGTTATTAGGGAACTAAGTATTCCCAAAGAAGTGTCTAAATGTTTTTACATTTGAGTAAGAAAGGAACTATGATTCCAAAAGAGCCTTTGGGCTAGTTTTCAAGAAAAAGGGACATCGATTCCAAGTGAGCCTTTGGACTAGATTTTGAGCAATTATCTCAAAACTAAAGAAAGATGTGTTTAAAACACTTATGAGCTAAAGTATTTTTAGGAGTAGTCTTGAGCACCGAATTGGGGACGCGAGTTCATATTAACTCAACTCTCCATAAGAACCATGCAGCCAACATGGGATTTAACGGGTCATACTTTTTAGATGATCACGTAAAGTTAAGCTAGTGGATCCACTTAGTGAAGTTAGCTTCCTATATCACGGCAAGGTATAGGATGGTCCTTGGGCAACGTGAGGTAAAACGTTGTATAACTAGCTTCCTATATCACGACAAGGTATAGGATGATCCTTGGGAAACGTGAGGTAAACGTTGTATCACTAGCTTCCTATATCACGACAAGGTATAGGATGGTCCTTGGGCAACGTGAGGTAAAACGTTGTATCACTAGCTTCCTATATCACGACAAGGTATAGGATGGTCCTTGGGCAACGTGAGGTAAAATGTTGTATCACTAGCTTCCTATATCACGGCAAGGTATAGGATGGTCCTTGGGCAACGTGAGGTAAAACGTTGTATCACCGCTTAGTTTCATAGTGGTGGTTGTCGGATAGAGAAACTACCGCAGTAGAAATTGCATGGTTCCTCGAGGGGTTCTGCTTAGTATGGATGGGGGTGGACTTCATTCATGCATTGCACAAGTAGACTTTGAGAGGAAGCATGGTATTTTCATGATATTATAAATATGATTTTGACGTCATGTTTTAAATAGTTTTGCAAGCTTTATATATATTGCATGTGTCTCATTGCTTTATATTGAGTTCAGTTATTCATGAGTTGAATAGAGCCAAGGTAAGTTCTCTTTTGTATCCCTTCTAAGCTTGAGTTGTTGTTTAGCTGTCCAGCTCGCATACTCGTACATTCCATGTACTGATGCCAGTTGGCCTGCATCTTATTATGATACAGACGCAGGTACCCAAGATCAGCCTCCAGCACACCATTGATCCAGTTGAGCACTCTAGAGTTAGTGGTGAGCCTCTTTGCATTTCGAAGGACTCGGTTATTTTGTTCTCCTAGTTTTGCTTTATTAGGATGTTGTGGGGTCTGTCCCAACATCCATCTCAGTGTTATAGAGGCTTCATAGACAGTCAGTCAGTATGGAGTCTCTCATCTATGTATATATGTAAATATTCTATTTTGAGACTCGAGTTGCCCTTTTGGGCATTTCATCAGTTAAGTTGTTTTATGTCTTTGCATGGCATTGAGTTATTCTGTTGAGTTAGGTTTCCGCTGAGTTAAGAAAGTCAGGCCAAGGGTTCGCTTGGGGCCAGCAATGGTCTCCGAGTGCCGGTCCCGCCCAAGGTGTAGGCTTGGGGCGTGACACTTGTAACCCCCACATAAATTGCATGAGATACAACGAGGACCCACATTTGTGGACCTCGAGGGATGCCTAACACCTTCCCCTCGAGGTAATTTGAACCCTTACCCGATCTCTGGTTCGTTGACCTTTAGTTAGAATTAGTTAGGATAGATAGGTGCCCTAACGCGCCTTAATTCGTTAGGTGACAACTCTTCAATCACCCAAAAAACCCAAAAGAGTTGTTAGGTCGTGCATCCGAAAGAAAAGTGTTTTTGCGGAAAAACGGGGAGCGACACGGGGCTAGTCAATTTTTTGTGCAGAAAAAGTCTCAAACCCTCTTATTTTCTGAAACTTCATTCTTGAAATTGGGAAGAACGATTTAGGGCAGTTTTCTTCAGTTTTTCTACCAATCTCTTCGGTAAAGGTAAGTAAATTACTTTCTCAACTTGTATATTGTTTCTTAAGCTGTAAAATCTAGGGTGTTACTCTTTGGGGGGAGGATTTTGTCTTGAATTTATGGTGGAAAAAGCTCTGGTATGGGTAGAATGATCATGAATTTGGCCTAGGGTTATGATTTGTGTAAAATCCGGGTATTGTTAGGTCATTAGTCATTTATTATAGTGTATTTTATTGTTTTAACCAAGAACAAGTTGAGGGATTGCAAAAACAGAAAACTCAGGTTTTGCTGAGTTTTCAAGGTTTGATTCGAGCTAGGTGGTGGTTGGTTGTTTCCAGTGTATGTAATGTTTGTATGTTAACTGCTTTACAATATTACTTGTGCAATGAATGCTAGAAACACGTAAGAGGTAAATATATAATGACATCGTGTTGATAATCTCATGGAATGAACCTATTTAATTGAGTTGTGGCTTTAAGTGTGGTCATTTATTGTGAGTGTGATTATGCATTTTATTTGTGTGTTGATTGGCTCGGGTACCACGCTGGTATAAATTTACTAATGGTTGACTCAAATATCACGCCTGGTACGCGATATCATATAGTTGGCCCAAATACCACGTCGGTCCACTAACAATGGGTGGCTCGGGTGCCACACCAGTACACTAACAGATTATGTGTGGGTTCCATGAGAGAACCGATGTATATCATTGTGATCATGTGGGACATGTTTTATGTTCTTGTAAGTTAAGATTCATGAATGAGAGATTACATTTGTTGTGACTTGTTGATATAGGTGTTGGCTGGGTATTATTGTATTGTGGTTTTCTATTAACATTCATATCTTAGAGCTAGATATATGATCCTATCACTATACGGTGATTTGTGTACTGATATTGCACTTGCTATTTTCTTGTTGAGTATAAGGCATATTCAAACAGATGATATGAGACCTCAGTTGAGAGACGTGTGACATTCGAATCCAAGTGTGAGCTACTCTTTAGGGCTATCATGGGTTCTTCTCCATTTCTTTGTCCATCTTTTCGGACACATACATTTTAGACTATTAGATTTATGTTTTCTAGTTTTTGGGGTTGCTTCTCCATTCTTGACTATTTAGAGTTTCAGTACTATTTTAGATTCTAAAGATTAATTTCCGCATAGTAACAGATATTTGATTGAGTTCATGGGGACTCTATCCTTTATTTAGAGCATGTTTGGCATTTCTGCTAAAAACAACTTATTTTTAGAAGCACTTTTTAAAAATGGCTTTTCAGAAAAGTGCTAATAAGTTGTTTTATTCTATGATTTGACTTCTATAAATGGGTGAGGAGTTAGATTGGGGTTAGTAGATAGATGGTTCTTCTATCGGGTGGTTTAGTGTGGTGCCATTCATGGCGGGTCAAGGTTATGAGAAAATGGATATCAGAATAGTAAATTCGTTAATCTCGTCATACTAAAACAGATCTAGTAAAGTCTTGTGAAACGATACAAAAATATCTCTACATTTCAAATTATAGCGATTAAAGTTGTGAAACAACGTACTACATGACGTCTATATCACCCAAAAAGCAAGCGACATGAAATTTTGGTAGTTGGATTATATATATGCTAACAAAAAACAAGGATATTTTGTGGCCAAAATGAAACTTGTTCATAGTGTGAATATCATGATCATAATATTGTGGCCAAAATAATTTATTCTAGAAATGAATGTCCATTTATTATTATTCGATTAAAAAAAATATTATCACTTAGCTTCTAATTTATTTTTATTATAATTTATAGTAAATTTTCAATATATATTTGTTAAATTCATTATATTCAAAGAGTGATGTAGTAAAATTGTTATTCAATTTATTACTCTCTCTTTTCACTTTTACTTGTCCACTGTTTTAATAATAGATTTTTATTTTTACTTGTCACATTTAACATATTAAGAAAAACAATTTTTTTCATGTTTTACCATTACCATTAATTACTTATTCTCTAAATTATTTTTCAAGACTTGATACTAAATAATAATTAATAGAGATAGTACAGTAAAATAATTGTGTCAACTATTATTTTTTTAATGAATATGTCAATACAAATATAATAAATAAAAATAAACTAAGGGAGTATTTCTTAAAAAAATATGTTAAATCAATAGTAAAATGAGTACAATTTGATGGGGAGATCGAGAGGAGCAACTTGACTTGGTTTACATTGAATGATATAGTAGATGCATGCATAGGCGCAAAGAAAGAGCAATAAAAAATATCTCTTGAATTCTATTTTTGCAGTTGCCCCATTTCGACAATAATTACAGAAAGCTTGACTGTAGTATCCTTAACTAGGGGTGAACTCAACTACGAGCGTTCATAATTTGATTTGGATCAGTTATTGGTTAAAATTAAAATCAAATTATTTAATTGATTTTTAAATTTTTAAAATCAAATCAAATCAAATAAAAAAAATAATCATGGATTTGGTTATTGTCGATTTGGTTCGTTTTTTTTTATTTTTTGGTTTGAAAGTAATAAATTTTTGAGGACATATATATCTCGAAAAGTACAAGTACCTAATATATGAACAATTCATATAAAAGCTACTGTGAATTCAATTAAGCAACGAAGCAATAATAGAGTTATTAGTACATAAACAAAATGATTCAATTAAGAAAAAATGTGATTATCTTGTGTGAGGTAGAATTTAGGTAAAAAAATAAAGAAATAAATTTTGATGGACTCGCACTTAGGATTGTAAAAGTTGGGCTAAAATTTAAGTGTTGGACTTGAGAAAATGGTAAGTTAACGACTTAAGTTAATTAAAATTTAACAAAATATATTTTCTTTATGAATAATGTATAAATAATTATAAAATTTATATATATAATTCTCGGTTCGATTTGATTATTTTTACGGTGTATTTTAGTAAAATCAAAATCAAACCAAATGGTTTCGATTTTCAAAATTTAAAATCAAACCAAATCAAATACCAATTTTTAAAATCAATTTGGCTCAATTGCGATTCAATTTGATATTTTAACCATAACTAGGTGTGTCAATGGGACGGTTCAAATGGTTATTTTAAAAAAATTATACCATTCTAATTTTGGGTATTTTATAATGTATAACAAAAATTAATTTTTTTTAAAACCATATCTCAATCATATTGATTTCTCTTCGGTATAGGTATGGTTCGGTTTATTTTATTTTTATTTTTTACTTTTAAAATATCACCTCAAAGTATACTATTATCAAAATATTTCTTTCGCAAGTATGTTCTTGAAATCGCACTTCAATTCTTTACCAAGAAGTCAAGAATATAAAACCTTGTTGCCGTATTAGTTGATGTTAAACATTTAATAGGAGTGCTTGCATAGGTTTTGTCATATTGTTTGATGGAGTATCTATTATAATATCTTTTAATTTTTAAAATATTTAAATAAATGTTAATTCAAGAGTAAAGACCTAAAGTCGTCTAGTCACCATAGGCCTAGGACTTAGGTTATATTTATATTTGAAAAATATTATAAAATATATTTATATATTAAATTTAACATATTGTTAATATATAAAACATATTTATATACACGTAAGATTACTCGGTTTGATTCAAAGAATATTTAGATTTTTTATAAATTTAAAAGACCATCTATATTATTCGGAATAAGTATACACTTAAAATAAAATTCACAATTTTATTGAACAAAAAATATAAATCAATTTAGCTCGATTAAATTCGATTGATTTTTATATGCTTTTGACAACCCTAACCATAACCATAAAGACTCGTATCCATAACCACATGTGCTAGTATCGGAAGAATAACGGGAGAGGGTTGGTAGGCCCCTCACTCTTCCATGCTTACTTGCCGGGCATATGTGATGAATTTTGGAAATTGTACAACAAATTTAGTAGTGCTTAATTTCATGGCAATAATTATCCAAACAAAAAATACTTTTTTCGTCCTTTTTACTTGTTAGATTTTGACTTGATATATTTTTTATGTTTTTAATTATTTATCCATTTTTTCCTTTTTAGTTGTCCCTAATTACTTGTTCATTTTGACAAATCAAGAAAGGACAATTTTTTTTACTTATTATACCCTCAATTAATTACTTTGAAAAAAAATAGAACTTCTTGAAAATCTTAAATTTTAAATTCACCCACTTCATAATTAATAGGGGTAAAATGATAAACTCACTATGACAATAATTATTTTTTAATAGTTATGCCAATTTAAAAGTGGACATTAATTAGGGACAAAGGGAGTATCTATTAAAAAAATAATAAATGGTATAATGAATTTATCATTTCACCATTATTAATTGATAGAGTTTCAAATATATTTACTCAATAATCTTTATGTCCCTATTTATATATTGTTCTTACTAAAAATAAATGTCCCTTAATACTTGTCATTTTACAAGATCAATACATAAATAACAATATTCTTCCTATTTTATCATTGATAGTTATTAGCTTTGAAAGTACGAATTTGACCAACATATATAGAAAAACTAAATAATTAATTCATGTTCATTGGCCAATTTAATTAATCAAAATAAACTAATTTATGTTCACTTATTAAAACTTGACTTCAAAAGAACTCTATATAAGAATACAATGGTAAACTTACATAATTTCTTAAGGGATATGAAATCTAAAATAGTGACATATAAATAGGATCGAAGAAAGTATATATTTCAAAGACATTAACTCAATGTTAATAAATTAAGGGTATAATAAAAAAAAAAATTGGTCTTTTCTTGATTTATAAAAAATAATAACTAAAAAAAGAGAGGGTACATTTGGGCCATTTTTGGGCTTTGATAATAAAGGGTAAATCACATAAATATGCAATATTGAAAAAATATTTACCATCTATGACAATATAATTTTTCTAACTAAATATAATCCTAAAAAATTGTACTGTTTATTTTGCTTCACCTCTTTCTATGCCCTCTTTCTCTTCCTCCTCTTCTTTTTTTATTCTTCTTCTTCGTCGTCTCTTTCTGTGTCATTCTTTCTCTTCCTCCTTTTTTTTTTTTTTTTATTCTTCTTCTTCTTCTTTTTTTGAAATTTTCATTTAAATAACTGTTTTTAAATCAGTTTTTGCCCATATATCACTATTTTTACCCAAAAACACGACCAGAAGAGGAATAGAAAAATCAAAAAATTGTACAATATCATGTTCTCAAATAGAAATTTCAAATCTTTAAAATTATAGCAACAAGAGTTCACCATTGATGGTCATTATAAAGCTTCAAATTTTGAATTCATTATTTGAATTTTATGAATTTGTGATTAGTTTGGATAGGTTGTTCCTACAAATAATTGAAAATGTTGTTTGGAGTTTATATCTCAATTTTAAGAGGGCTTGGTTAAGTTTATAATTGATTTTAGGAGAAATATTAGATTGAAACTCGAAAAAGGTGAAGTTTATGGAACGGTATCACGATTGTATTAAAGTTGTATTAGATATGTTTCATAATTGTATTAAAATTGTATTAAAATCACGAACAATACATTTATAATACATATTACAAACTTCACTCCCTTTTTAGTGATATCAACCAAAATAATTTAAGTAACACACTTGTAATACATTTATAACATATGCACAATACATTTGTAATACATATTGCAAACATCATTCATGTTCTTAGTGATACAAATTAAAATAATTTATAACACATATAATACATGTTTTATTCATGAATAATACAAGTTTAATTCAGTCTATAGATAGCAAATCCCTAAAGTCAAAGTAGTCCATGAAAGCATCTATTTTTTCCGTTCAAGAAATTGGCCTTTCTCCTACGGAAATAGCCCAATTGCATCGGGAGACTGAAGAGAAGGCCGCCCAGTGCGGCAGGCTCATGCAAGAAATTTGTGGGCAGGCAAAAGAACTTGTTGAGGATGCTCCTTGGCTCTTTTGCTTCTTTCGAAGATCATGTCGAATCGCTCTCTCATACTCCTCATAGGTCAGCCCTGGTACCACAGAGGCCGTCGCCACAGATGAGGGCGGATTCCAATTGCTTCATTATCTTCTTCTTCGTCAGCGACTACTGCTCCAAACCTGTCTTGTCTTTCGTTAGTTACATTTTTCATTTATTGTTAATTTTCTCTTCTAATTGAACTTTAATATTGTGTAATATACTTTTAATGCAAACTTAATTCATTTTGTAGTTTTTTATTTGTTACCATTAGATTACTTGTTTAATTCATTATTGATATAAGTTTAATTCACTCTATAGATCATTGTCTGGTGTTTCATTAGTTACATTTTTTATCCATGCTTAATTCAACTTTAATATTTGTGTAATGCACTTTTAATACAAGTTAATTCATTTTGCAGTTTATTGGTTGATTTGTTATGATTGAATTAATTGTTTAATTCATTATTGATAAAAGTTTTATTCAGTTTACAAATCACATAATGCTCTTTCATTTGCTACATTTTGCATTCATGTTTAATTCGCTTCTAATTCAACTTTAATATGTGTGTAATGCATTTTTTATTCAAGTTTAATTCATTTGGCAGTTTATTATGTTTCTTCATTTGTTACAATTAGATTACTTGTCTAATTAATTATTGATACAAATTTTATTCAGTCTACAAATCATTGACTGCTCTTTTGTTTGCGATTAGTTTGGATAGGTTGTTCCTACAAATAGTTGAAAATATCATTTGGAGTTTATATCTCAATTTTAAGAGGGTTTGGTTAAGTTTAGAATTGATTTTAGGAAAAATATTGGATTAAAGCTCGAAAAGGTTGAAGTTTACGGAACTATATCGCGTTTGTATTAAAGTTGTATTAGATATGTTTCATAACTGTATTAAAATTGTATTAAAATAATGAACAATACATCCTATATTTATAATACATATTGCAAACTTCACTCCCTTTTGAATGATATCAACTAAAATAATTTAGGTAACACACTTATAAAACATTTATAATACATGCACAATACATTTTTAATACATATTGCAAACATCACTCATGTTCTTGGTGATACAAACCAAAAGTAATTTATAAGACACATATAATACATATTTTATTCATGAATAATACATTTATAATACATATTGCACACTTCACTCGTTTCTTACGGATACCAACAAGAATAATTTAGGTAACACACTAATAATGCATTTATAAGACATGCACAATACATTTTAATACATATTGCAACCATCACTTATTTTCTTAGTGATAAAAGCAAAGATAATTTATAAGATACATATGATAAAAGTTTTATTCATGACTAATATGAGTTTAATTCAGTTTATAGATCGTTGTCTTGTCTTTTGTTAGTTATGTTTTTCATTCATTCTTAATTCTCTCTTCTAATTCAACTTTAATATTGTGTAATACAATTTTAAAGTAATTTAGTTTATTTTGCAACTTTTTGATTTATTTGTTACTATTGGATTACTTGTTTAATTCATTATTAATAAAAGTTTAATTTACGCTATAGATTATTGTCTGGTTTTTCATTAGTTACGCTTTTTTATTCATGCTTAATTCTCTCTTCCAATGCAACTTTAATATTTGTGCAATACACTTTTAAATACAATTTTAATTCATTTTGCCATTTATTGGTTGATTTGTTACGATTCAATTACTTGTTAAATTCATTATTGATACAAATTCATTCAGTTTACAGATCATAGAATGCTCTTTCGTTTGCTATATTTTGCATTCATGTTTAATTCTCTTCTAATTCAACTTTAACATGTGTGTAATACATTTTTAATTCAAGTTTAATTCATTTTGCAATTTATTATGTCTCTTCATTTGTTATGATTAAATGATTTGTCTAATTAATTAATTATTGATACAAATTTTATTCACTCTACGAATCATTGACTACTCTACGAAAGAAAGTAGAGAGAGAAACAAAAGGAACAAACAGCAACAGAAAGAGAGAGAGAAAGAGCAGCAAAAGGAAAGCAAGAAAGAAAAAACAACAAAAAAAAAGTAAATAGAGAAAGAGCAACAAAAAGAAAGGAGCGAGAAAGAGAGAAAAATTAAAAAGCTGAGAGAGAAAAAAGAAAAAGAGGCGAGAGAGAGAAAAATCTAATAAAATATATAGTATTGTTATATATTGCTATAAATGGTAAAAATTAAAGAGTATATCTAAAATAAGTAATTATATTTTAAAAAGGATCCAATCCAGTAATTAATCCGATAATAAATGGTCGATAAGACCAACTCTTAAATAAAAAATAAAAAAGTAAAAAAAAAAAAAAATTAAAAAATATTCGACAAGTAAATACAAAAAGAGAAAATACTTTGTTACGGTGTGTCGGTGACTACAAATATTTACGTCTGGATTTTGAAAATTGTGTTAGCAGATATGTTACTAATTTCTATGGCAATAATTGCCATACAAAAAATATAATTACTGGTAAATAACAAGTTGCTGCTAAATAGAAAACATCAATTATTTTATTTTTAAAAAAAAAGTAACCTCTTTTCAACAATTTGTTTGTTTTAACCTGTTTATTCGTTTAAAAAAAAATTCCTTTCTTAGCAACTCTTTACTTCTAGTTTGTTAGAAAGAAAAATGTTTTCTTGAAAAACAAAGTGAGTTCTTTACTTATATTTTAGTATTTGATAAATAAACAAAAAATAATTATCCCACAAGCATTTATATATTATTTAGAAAATTACAATAGAGACGGGATGAGATGGGGAGTGGGTGTTGGGGGTAACGGCCGATGGGGATGGGATGGTCAATGGGTGGGAGTTGGGGGGATTAGGTGGATGGGTAGGAGCAAATAAATTTGAAATGCCACTTATGCAACTTGTTTTTTTTACTTCCAGTAGAAAAGTCATTTTTCTCATTTTTAAGGAATTTACTTTTCTTGTGAAAACGCTTTTCAAATATTTTTACCAATCAAACATAAGAATATTGAGAAACATTTTCACCCATAGCAAACACACTCGTAGTTTAAAATTACAAGATTTAAAAATCTTATTTATTTTCTTAAATTTCATGTTAAATTGATATCAAATAAATAAATTGAGATTGAAAAAATATTGAATTTTAGTGTTGAAAATGAAAAAAATGAAGAGAAAAAAAATAGAGGGAAAACCAGCCTCATGAGGTCACATTTTAAGGTTAGTTTTAGCAAATTTTTTAATAGTGTCTCCATAGAACCCCTAGGGACTTTCGTATAAGCTTTTTCTAGTCAATAAACCCTCTATATTAACGTGTCATTCTGTAACATGTGTTCTGGATTCTCCTTATTCTCAAATTTGGCAAGTTGTCAACTTCCAGTTAAATGATTGTTTGTACCTGTTGAGATGTTTTATTTATGTTAAAGTATCGTTTCCTGTGTGTACCTGCAAAATTTAAAGTAAAGTTAGCAAAAAAACTACTACAAAGTTCCTCTCTTGATATGTATGCAATACCCCCACTTCAATATCCATCATCATTTCCTTAATGTAGCCTATATCCAGAGATATTAGCTAGGGGACCTCCCAAATTCAACATAAAATTTTCTAAGCCATTAATGAATCTGTTTCAATGATCAGGGGTATTAAGTTGTGTTTCACATAATATTTTATATCTATTCTAATGCCCTTTATTTCTACTTCAATAACAGAAACATCCTCCATCACCCTTGATTCAACATATATCATCTTTCCTTCTTCATCCCTTATACCAAAAGTCATTGATCATATTTCATCATTTACAGCTCCATCAGTATTGCACTTGAATTTACCTTGAGGAGGGTGTAACCATCTAACAATCTTAGTTTAAATTAGGAGATTATAATCTTCCAGAAATTTCACTATTAGTGGCCAAATCTTTGGAATGTCTTTTAATCATGGATATCAGTACTCGGTAAACAAGTATACATTTTTGTGAATCTCCAGTATCATGTTTTGTCTATACATTACCATGCTTGATCACATTCCTTCTCTTCCAAATTTGTCATATGATACAAGCAAGAACTACTTTAAATATTAACTTTAATTTAGCAGCACAGTTAGCCTTCCACTATTCTTCTAATATTTGTTTGATCTGCACCATCTAAAAATGCAGACCTGCAACCTCATTGAATAACCTCTAAGTATGATATGTGTCAGGACATCCAATAAATAAATGTTCAAAAGTCTCTTGTACATTGTTGTTACAGCAACAACATATCTTAGAATCAATAATGCCTCTTCTAGCAAGCACTTCTCCAATAGGAATTATTCTAAACCATAATCTCCATAACAGAGATGACAGCTTAAAAGGTGGTCCTTTCACCCATATGTTCAATGTATTCTTAATAGGCTCCTTTCTGTATCTACACAACTAACATGTTGATCTCACCTTAAATTTTTCAGATCCACTGGACATCCACCAAGGTTTGTCTCGTTCTTGTGTAGGGGTTAGTGTTCCCAAGATCATGGTAACATGATTACAGGTTTCCTTATCAAGATTATCTTGTAGTACCGTCTAATCCCATCCATCCTCATTACACAGCTGATTAATAGATTCCACCGACTCTGATCATGATTCAAATTCATATGATTGTAGGGCTCCCAATTGAGTCCAATTATCAAACCATACACTAGCATGCCTTTTTTTGGTTTCCACTATATCTCGTGATCAAAGAAATTGTTGGCTAGTAACATCTTCTTCCATACTTGAGAGCCACCTTTTCATTTGACTCTCTATAGCCTATGCCTCTTGCAGTACTTAATCTACATATTAGTTAGACCGGAATGTACTAATTGTCCTAAAATTCCACCATAATTTAGAAAATAAAGCGTTAGAGATGTCAAATAAAGACCTAAACCCCAGTCCTCCTTCCATGCTATCCAGGGGTAAATCTTCCCTCCTCTTTGAAGTTCCACAGGAATTTAGCAAATATTCTATGAATATCATGTATTACACACTTAGGGGTATTAATGATAGATAATAGATAAATAGAAATGATTTGAAACATACTATTGATTAATATTGTTTCCCCCCCAAAAGCCAAAATCTTTCCCTTCCACATTTGTAGCTTGTTTTGGATTTTCTTTATTAACATTGAGAAATAAACCTTTTTCTTCTTAACGTGACCAATAGGGCAACATTGATATGTCAAAGGAAATAAACCTCTTGAAAAACCAATGATCACCTCCACCAACTGTCTAGAAACATATGCTGCCTTAGTAAGTGTTATCTCCTGTATTCAGGTTAGTCAAAAATACAGAAACAGAAAAAAGATGAAATAGACAAAATGTTTTTTTAATCCGAGTCCACAGAAACCACTGTGTTTCCTTAAGAAATTTAATCCCCTCACTGTACTCGAGGTTGCAGATTAATTCCTCCCAAGATAAAACAGATTAACCAGTTAAAGAAGTAGCGGTACCTCAAACTTCAATAACTTCAGCAAACGCAAGAACAACAACAAGAGCACACACAGACTCAGTCGATCGACAATTTTTATTTATGTAAGAAAATGTATGCAGAGAGGAAAAAATTTCAGTGTTTTAAAAAACGAAAAAGACCTCTTATTTATAGCCATTTGCAGCAAGGAACGCGTCTGTTCAGAAAAATCTGTTCAGACCCGTTTTTTCCAGAACATTGTGTCCTTTGGGAAAAGTAACGACTTTTCGAAAGGATTACCGTTACACGTGAATTTCAAATAAATTCAGTTGCGCTAAATTAATTCTGTTATTTAATTAGCATTCTGAATTAATTTATAAGAGAAAGGAAATGATTTAACAAGATTGATTAAATAAATTTTGTCCAAAAATATTATCAATCAATCATTTGCCAAATCCAAATCCGAGTGAGCGACGACGACGGCGACGGCGCAAGGGGGCACCTTCTTCTTAACCCTTTAAGAACTAAAGGAAGTGTTTCCTAATATAAGGACAACAATTTCCTTTCTTCTACCAATATGGTAAAAATGACCTTTCATTTGCACTTTTGCAATGACTTTTCATTTCCCCTCCAAAATTGGTTCCCCCACTTTCATTGGTTCTTCCACTTTCCATTTTCTCTTTTTATTTCCCATTCACACCTTGCTAAACCCAACAATCCCCCACATGAAT
>JAJOOH010020972.1:0-13317 GCA_029582605.1 Solanum gracilifrons | reverse complement strand
AGATACGTAGGCGGCCTATGTTGGCTTCGGTCACCCCTTTATCCCTTTTAATATTTTTCTTTGTAGATGAACTACGTCTGACCTGAATTCTCAAGAATGAGATACGTAGGCGGCCTATGTTGGCTTCGGTCACCCCTTTATCCCTTTTAATATTTTTCTTTGTAGATGAACTACGTCTGACCTGAATTCTCAAGAATGAGATACGTAGGCGGCCTATGTTGGCTTCGGTCACCCCTTTATCCCTTTTAATATTTTTCTTTGTAGATGAACTACGTCTGACCTGAATTCTCAAGAATGAGATACGTAGGCGGCCTATGTTGGCTTCGGTCACCCCTTTATCCCTTTTAATATTTTTCTTTGTAGATGAACTACGTCTGACCTGAATTCTCAAGAATGAGATACGTAGGCGGCCTATGTTGGCTTCGGTCACCCCTTTATCCCTTTTAATATTTTTCTTTGTATATGAACTACGTCTGACCTGAATTCTCAAGAATGAGATACGTAGGCGGCCTATGTCGGCCTCGGTCACTGCTTTATCCCCTTTTAAATATTTTTTTTGTATTTGAACTACGTTTGACCTGATTCCTGCCTCAACGGGATACGTAAGCGCCATAAGGGCTCGGTCATATCTCCCGTAAGATTTCTCTTTACGATAGAAACTGGGATAAAATTTTTGAGAAGGACTCAAAAATTCTCAAGAAAAAGATCTCTCTAACAAAGTTGAGACTGAAGCTACTTTGAGATTTGCAACTGGGACAGAATTTTTGAAAGGATCTCAAAAATTCCGTGATTTGATCACCAACGGTTAAAGATAAGCTAAGACAGTTGACTGGGACAGAAATTTTGAGGATGACCTCAAAATTTCAACAGTTTTATCGACAGTTCCGCGACTTTGAATACTTCCCAACAAGTGATCAAATAGACCTCGAGGCGTCAACCTCAAAGACGTTCATTAAGCTCAACGTGACATGACTTGGCAGTGACCTTTTCCAAACATTACTTTTGAAAATCTATTTTCCTTAAAAACTTTTCTCTCATGCTTCAATTATATTGGCATAAAAATGTTTTGTCTTATCTATTAAGAAGCGGGAGATTGGAGAATTCAAGCGGAGATAGTCAAGACAAGGAGCAGACAACCGAAGAGATCGACACAGATCAGTTCATTTTTTTTTTTAAAAAAAAAAAAAAACTAACAATTTTTCTGTGGATACAGGTCTATAGGTTTGTCTCAAAATCAGCAGGTTCGTCCATTCAACGAATATGGAGAAGTCAAAAGGGCAAAAGCTCCCCAAAATTGACAACTTTTCTGTGGATACAGGAAATATTTTATGCTTCTTATACCAAGAATTAGGAATATGAGTAGCATTACTTTATTCAAATTCTCAGCAAGACAAGGTTCATAATGAACATGCAATTATGCTCGGAGATAGGACAAATGAAAACCTTGAAGAGAGAAATATTATTATTGTCCAGCAACTAAAGATATTTGGAAGATATTTATCTGCATTATATTATCAGATATGATAATATTCTTACCCTGAAGGTCATTTATATCGTATTGTCAAATGAGATGATACCACTACTCCGAGGGTCATTTTTATTTATATTGTCGATTGAGACGATATCACTACCCGGAGAGTCATTTATATCGTATTGTCAAAAGAGAAGATACCACTACTCCAAGGGTCATTTTTATTTATATTGTTGGTTGAGACAATACCACCATCCCAAAAATACCCAGAAGATCACATATGTTGCTCGATGAAGCATTATCTTCAATCGGTATCAGGGAGGCATCATCAAAATATTCATACATTGCGGGAAAAATGTCACGCATTGCAAAAGAAGATTCATGCATTGCGAAAGAGAAACATTCATGCATTGCAAAAGAAGATTCATGCATCGCGAGAAAATTTCCATGCATTGCAAGGGAAGATTCATGCATCGCGGGAAAAAGATTCATGCATAGCAAGAGGAATATTCATGCATTGCAAGAGAAGATCTATGCATCGCGAAAGAAGATTCATGCATTGCAAGAGAAGATTCATGCATTGCGGGAAAAAGATTCATGCATAGCAAGAGATATATTTATGCATTGCAAGAGAAATATTCATGCATCGCAAGAAAAAGTCATGCATCGCGAGAAAATCAACGTCGGCTGCATCATTTTCATTTGCAAGAATAACATCAAGAGAACCATCAACAACGACATCAAGAGAACTACCAACATATTACATCTGCCTATTTTATTACTTTAACATCAAATGAAGAGTACATTGAAGATTATATTGCAAATATGAGACATAAACTTTATTTGCTTCACGTCAAACCCAATAGAGTTTACGTCAAATATTCAAGGAGAGCAATTAAGTGTCAACACGGTAAAAGACACTGTCTCCCATTTGAATTGCATTTATGTTAATGAGTTTTATCTCAGTCTTTGTCGAGAGCATCCGAGAGGATGAATTCTCCAAAAAACAAACCACAGGTGCGGACGACATCAAAAAGGATGCAACACAACGTGAAACTTTTTCTTAGCAGCGAACTGGGACATAGTCCAAAGAGGAATGTCAAACTCTTAGGACGCGAGCAGAGGGGCGACTTCCACCACAATCAAACCACACCCCTATTAGAAGGCATGTGGGTTTCTCTTTAGGTTTCCTAATTTCAGTTTCGCATCCGAAAATTTTGGTTTCCACCGGAAGTAGCTTTCCAATCTGAGTGATAATGCACCAAGAGCTTTGGAAATTAGGTCTGTGTAAGTTCTTAATTATGGGTGTGAAGCGCGCCACATTCATGACTAAGAGGTTGCAAGCCTCTTTTTCATACTCGACTTACTTGTCACTCTTCCAGAAACGAGAGTTATCTAGCATAATAGATTTCCTTTTTCAACCGATCGAGTTGAACTACAAGCGGCCTGATTCCCTAAGTTGAGGGATATGTAGGCGGGCTCAATATTGACAACTCAGCGGTATTATAAAATTCTCTCTTAAAATCTTATTCTCGAGCATTTCGATGCCTCCATAATTCGATATCGGGATGACTTTTGATTTCTTTCAAAATCATGCTTAAAATCAAGCGTATCGAACTACAAGTGGCCTGAATTCTCATATAGCTTGAGATATGTAGGAAATCCATTTTCAGGGTTCGGCCATAATTCCTGAAGTCCGTACCAAATCCCCTTTCTTTGGATGAAGGTGTGGTCGGTCAAAATTGGATTTGTCAATTTCATTTTCCTCGAATTTCTTGCATCAATCCAAGTAAAACGAGGGACAGGCACAGCTGAACTACTTTTCTACTTTAAGACTGACTCATTTGGAAAGTGGAACTTGACAACTCGAGTTCTACAATCAACTGAGGCATAACATGCATGAAGCCAGTCCATACCAAGAATGACATCAAAATTTACCATGTCTAACTCAATTAAATCAGCCATGGTACTCTTGTGATTGACGGGAACGGGATAATCATGATAGACTCTCTCTGCTAGAATAGACTCACCAATCGGTGTAGAAACACTGAATAATTCACTAAGTTGCTCAGGAATAACATCAAAATTCATAGCAACATATGGATTACAAAAGATAAACTCGCTCCTGGGTCTAGCAAAACATAAACAGTAAAGTCAAAAACTTGGATCATACCAGTGAAAACATTTGGTGAATCCTCTTGCTCTTGGCGACTATTGATAGCATACAAACGGTTTGTTCCTCCGCCAGTACCAGAAGTAGCCCCTCTAGGTGCAGCTCTGTCTGGTGGAGCAACTGAAGAATAATGGGCTTTATTGCCCCCATTACCATTTCTCTACTTGTTCTTTGGACATTCTCGCATGAAATGACCATTCTGACCACACTTGAAACAACCAGTGGAGCCATCACGACAAGTACCTGAGTGGTTCTTACCATACTTGGCGCATGCAGGGGGCTTACTACCCCCTTGTGTCATGCTACCCTGAGAATAAGCAGGTTTAACTCTGAAATTCTGATTATTGTACTCACATTTGTTCTTAGGTGCAGGTGCACTAGAAGATGATGGAGCAGGTCCCTTCTGTTTATGTTGGAAGGATGACCGATTGGCATTACTCTTCTGCTGTTTGGACTCGTTCCCTGTCTTAGCTCTCCTGTTCTCAAACTCTTTCCTATCTCTCAGCTTCTCTTCCTCAACCTGTTGCACATATACCATTAAACTTGAGATATCCATGTCACCTATCAGCATTCCAGCCCTACCTTCCTTACTCGACAGACGATCCAACCCAGCAACAAACAAGCTCATTCTACTCCTCATGTCCGCAACCATTTTCGGAGCATAACGGGATAGTTGGGTGAACTTTAACCCATACTCATGAACACTCAAAGAATCTTGCTTTAGTGTGAGGAATTCTCGTACCTTAGCCTCTTTCAGTTCTCGGGGAAAGAAACGCCCCTAGAAAGCCTCCTCAAAACAACCCCAACTCGCAGGTGGTGCATCCTCAGCTCTACCATCTTTCCACTGATCAAACCAAGTCCTAACAACATTCTTCAGTTGATATGCAGCTAGTTCAACCCGCTCAGTATCGGCAATATGCATAACCTCAAATACCTTATTTAGTTCTTCAATAAAATTCTCTGGATCCTCAGTAGTTCTCAAACCCGTGAAACTTGGAGGATTTATCCTCAAGAACTCTCGAATCCTAGAAGTATTAGCCACTTCCTGTCTAGCTTCTCTTTGTTACCCAACTTGGTTGGTCACAACTTGACTTAGCATCCTAATTGCTTCCCTGAACTCAACATTGGTAACTTCTCCTTGAGGTTGCACTTCAGGTGCATTTGGTAACTCTTGTTCCTCAATATTACGTCTAGCGGAACGACCTCTGATAGCTTTTCGTGGAGGCATGATTATCTGAAACCACGCATAAGCACGAATTAGAAGGAAACCTTTTTTTTAGAGATCAAACTCTAACACACGAAATGAGTGTGAAAGAAGTGAGAAAATTTCCTAAGTGTTGCAGCCTCCTAATTATAGATGTGGCGCGCTTCACACCGATAACTAAGACTCTACAGATACGACTTCGTAGACTCCCTAGGACTCTTGAACTCTAGGCTCTGATACTAAGTTTGTCACGCCCCGAGCCTACACCCTGGTTGGGACTGGCACTCAAGAACAATTACTGGCCCTAAGCGAACCCTTGGCCTGTGTTACTTACTTAGTGGAAGACTTAATTCAACAAAGACAAGTCTATGTAATAAACTAGAATGTTATAATGGAACATTCAACTTGGTCATTAAGGCAAACTCAAGTCTTAACATAAGATAATGAAAATGGAAAGACTAAAGAACTAACATATGACTGTCTATGAATCCTCTAAAACAATTGAGATGGATGTCGGGACAACCCTACAACATCCTAATGAACTAACAAAGTAACTGAAAGCAATAAAATGAGTCCTCTGGAATGCAAGGAGGCTCACCAACTGACTTTAGAGTGCTCACTGGATTAACGATGCACCGGATGTCGATCCTAGTTACCTGTGTCTGCATCATAATAAGATGCCGGCCAACTGGCATCAGTACATTGAATGTACGAGTATGCGAGTTGGAATGCTAAACACAACATAAACTTGAAAAAAATGTGAAGAACTTACCTGGCTCGACTCAACTCAACATAACTGAACTCATTTCAATATAAAACAGTTTAAAACAAGTGCAATATAAAGAAAAGTTGTTTAAAACATGATGTCAACTCTCTGTGTATGCAAAGATACATATAACTCTAAAATGTATGTAAAAATACATTAAACTGTGTATTTAAGAATACAATTACTTTTGTGGGAGTTTCTCTAACCGACAACCATCACGTAAGAGCTATTGTGATGATACAACATTTTGCCTCACGCTGCCAGGGTCGTCTTATACCTTGCCGAGGGTATAGAACCTGAACTACTAAGTGGATCCACTAGTCTATGCTAAAAAGCACTAAAGGAATCATCTAAAAAGTATGACCCTTTTCTACCCATAATGGCTACATGGTTTATGGGGGGTTGTGAGTTGTCTGAACTCTCTCCCATATCGGTGCTCAATACTACTCTCAAAAATATAATATTAGCTCTTATGTTTAAAACATACTTCTTTCTGTGATTTGAGATTAGTGCTCAAAAACTTAGCTCAAAGGTTATCTTGGAAATGAAAGTTTCCTCTCTTGCTTCATTTAGAAAGCGATTACTCTTTTATGAAAACTAGCTCGAAAGCTCTTTGGAAATCGAGGTTTCTATTCTTGTTTAAATGTGAAAACATTTAAAACCCTTTGGGAATACATAGTCCCTATATACCTTTGAAGAAATGAACTGCAAACTTTACTCTTTACTCTTTACTCAACTTGAACTTTAAGTCTTAAAACAAAGTTAAAACATTTGGAAAAGACTTTTGGAAAACTCTAAGAACTTCTCTTGACTTTGATCTTAACTTTCCTTGAATTGGATTATGGATTCAAGGTTCATGATCTCATGTTTATGGATGATTTCATGATGTTTAGATGTACCTAAGAGTGTTGGAATCAACTAGAAAACATAGGTGCATTGCTAAGGAACAAGTACAAAAATGTAGGGAACGAATGGAGAGAACTGACGTCCCTGGCGCTCTGAAAGGCGCGGGGCGCTAACCCTCAAAATTTATAGAACAAGTTGGGGCACTCTGGCTGGCGCGTCACCCCAGAGCCTCACATTCAGAGACTTTTGGGGCGCACTGAGAGGCGCGGCGCCCCAGCCCTTTCCCAGAAAATCTTGAATTTTCTTCTTCGTTTTTCAACTCTAAATCCTCTAATTTCACTTAGTTATCCCCCCAAATACTTAGAATAATTTATACTCTCAATATATGGTAGATTCAAACTGAAATTACACCCGAAAAACATGAATCAAAACGCAAGAAACTTCAACAACACAACCCATAAAAATTCAAATGAAACCTTCAACAATGTTCATCAATAACTCAATTTCTAAACTTTCAAAGACTTAAATTCTCTGAATTGAATCATGATTGACGCGTGGGTGAACTAACCTAACGCTATGTGATCTCATATACCTTGTAGGGAATAGGGATCACCTCCAACGAAATCCACAAGCTAAACTCGACGATCTTGACGAATCTTGCTTCTCTTCTCCTTTCTCCACTTCTTTTCTCTTTTCTCCAAGCCCTAGCGTATGTTGGTAAAAGCGTAAACTGATCTAATTCTGATTAGACCCTAACTTAATTACCAAAAACGAAATAAAATAATTGGGCAAGGAAAAGACCAAACTACCCTTTCAAAATCCGGATTGGACTTTCCTTATTCCAGTAGCTCAAGTTCCAAAGGGCATAACTCACTCATACAAACTCGGAATCGCGCAAACTCAGCGGTGTTGGAAATATCATTCCAAGAACTTTCCTACCATATCTGAAAGTACCTCTAAATCATCCTGAGCTAGAAGTTATGGCCGTTTGAAGTAGGCCAAAACTCAACTTATTCTAACTTAATTAACAAGATTTCCATATTTTCATTCTTTCTAAAAATGACTATTTCCAATTATTAGCTTCTTCCTAGATATTTCAAATTGCGAGATGTTACAAGCCTGACCCCTACCTCTAGCGAAATATATATCATATTATTATCCAAGAGACCCCTACCTAGCCGTTGCCTTTAGGGATAAAGTCTCCCATAACTACTTCCTTTACGAGGGAAGTCACGTAGATTGATATGAGTCGATTTCTAGTGAAAAATAAAAGTAAAAGAGATTCCAAATAGGAAATTCGAATTAAATGACAAAATAGATAGAAATGTTGATGAACAAAATTGTATTGAAAAAGGGTGGGCGGCGAAAAAGCAAAAATTATGCTATTTGGCTTTATTAGCGTCAGTTGAGGCCTCTCTTTGATCATTCATGTCTTTCGGTGCTTGCCCTTTCTTTATTGAATAAAGGTTTTCATCGAATATATATATATATATATATATATATTATCGTCAAGTGTTTATATAAAATTATTCAATACATTATATATCATTATACATGCTTATATTTAAATCTTATCATATATAACACAATATTTTATGATAATTTTTGTTAGATTTCTCTCTTTAATGGCCATCTTATCAGTAACCCTGCATAAAATAATTTGAACTAACAATTAATCCGATAATAAATAAATAAGGTGGTTAAGGAAATAAGATAATATTTTAATATTTTTTCTTATATATATTTTCCGCGTATCGCGTGAATACTATACTAATACTATTTAATACTTCAATATTTATGTAATTTACAAATAAAATTATATTAGTGGATTTAGGCGCATACTCGAACACTTCATTTGAACGGTTATTACCCATTATATTATACTATTAAGTTAGTTTAAATACATAATATGTTCTAATTGTTACTTAATTTTATTATATCATATCATTAAATACATCATTATATAACGATTAGAAAAAAAGATATAGTGAAATGATTAAGTTAGTGTGATCACATTATTATCTTATTTTTTCTTCTCATTTTGTCTTTACTTTTTATTATCACATATCTTTCTTTGCGAGTAGGTTTATCTTTCAAATTATTAGTGCGTGACATTATGTAACGACAAATATCTTTCAAATTATTGATGTGTGACATTTTGTAACGACAAAGAACATACATCTTCTTTACATTTTTACAATTCTCTCTCCACGAATATTAAAATTTGAATAGTCTTATCACTTCAAATATTATATTGATCAAAACAATACATTATGATATAAAACCCTTCGGGGTGGCCCAGTGATTTGGGCTTGGGACTTCCATGTTGGAGGTCTCAAGTTCGAAACCCCTTGCCAGTGAAAGCAAGGGATTTGCCTTCTGGGTCGAGCTCGTCGCATCGGGCTTGCCTAGTGCGGGTTACCTCTCCTGTGTGGTTTGCGAGCTATTGCATAGGAACGGAGGTTTTACCCTGTGCGCACCCAAAGAATAGCAAATGCGAATTTCCCTTGTCATAAAAATAAAATAAAAAATACAGTATGATATAATACGACAACATTACAATACATTATGCCTATCACCTTTAAAAGAACTAGCAAAAAAGCCCTTGGTAAGTTGTATTGGGCACAAACAAGGCCATTTGTTTAGTGGAAAAACCCACAACTCCATACAAAGTAATCCGAAGCCGCCTCCATTGCGTTCCTCTCTTGTGGTTTTTGAATTGAACTTTCTTTCTCTCTCTCTATCAACTCTATACAACCCTACATCAATCGTTCTTCTTCACACAGAGGAAGAGAGATAGGTACAAGCATGGCGGTGGCTACTTTTGGTCAGTTGAATCTTGATGAATCGCCACTATGGGGTTCTCGAAGTATCGAATGCTTTGAAAAGCTTGAACAAATCGGTGAAGGAACTTATGGGTCAGTCTTTTTTCCTCCCCAGATAGTCAAATTCCTTTTATCCTCTATTTTGCTTCTTATTTGGATAGTTAAGGATGGGTTCCCTTGATTTAATAACATGAGGGTTGCCTTTTTTGCCTCATTGAATCAAGAAAATAGCAGCTTTTGGTACATTTGTGTTGTTGATTTTACTTTTTGTGTTTTGCTGTTGTGCTCTTTCTGGGTAATTGAGAACTTGGGTGTAGGACCCGGGTGGGGTTGGGGGATATTTTATTGTAGTTTTGTCTTAGTTTGCTGTAATGCTGGTACTTCATGATCTGATGTTAGGTTTTATTGAGTTTCGGGATAGGCTATGTGAAGCCTTTTTTTTTTTTTTCATTTGAAACTGATACTGTGAGGCCATTGAGAGAAGGGCATAACCAGAAGATTGCTGTCCTGTTTATAAGACAAGTTTTTTTTTGGTTCTTTTCACATTAATGATTTCACTTATTATCTTTTTATGAATCAAGACTATATTATGCTACTTCTTGGGTAGCCCTTGCCCCTTCGAATGTCTATGCTGGCTATATAGACAAATCCGGTTGGCGGTAGGGGTAAGGTTTGCGTACACCCTACCCATTCTCATACCCCACTTCTGGGATAACACTGGGTATGTTGTTGTTGTAGGCAAGCCGGTGCTCATATTCCAGTTAGTGTAATATTGACAAGGATTATATTTCCAATGTAAATATGCAAAGAGTTAGTGATTAGTTCTAGTTTTATTGGACCGAAGAAGGAGATGCTGGGAGCACGGATAGGTGGTGCATGTAGAGTTATTTTTTAACTATTGTCTATTAATATCTGATTAAATCAATTATGAGATTTCAGCCAAAAGCTCTTTGTAAATTTTGAAAATGCATTTGGAAGCATCAATATTTGAAGGCTGGAAAAGTTTCCATCTCTAGTGAAAAATTAGCTGTTGTTTACATGAAGAACTTTGATCTGCATTCTGGTGATAGTTGATCGCCTCCTGTAACTCCAGTACAAGTTGGTCATTCCTGGGGTTCGAAATCAAGAATGATCTATTTCTTGTGGGAAGCAATAGACTTTTGATACATTACTAAATAGTTTCTAGAGTTGTATGTGTGGCCATTGATATATTCTGGAAGGATCTGATGTATGAGTGTACTTTGGAATGTAGAGTAGGCATGAGACTTTTAGTGCACATTCTTGTTGAGCCAGAATCAGCCCTTTAGAAATGTTTTGCCATTATACTTGGTTGTTTCCCATTTTATTGGTTGTGACAACATTTTTTTTGATTCTTTTTATTGTTTATGATATTTCACATAAGAGCTTCGAGGATATTGTCAGTTATAACTCGCTCCGGCCTGTTTTATGTTTAGGTGTTTTGTGACATGTAGGTCAAATGTTGCATAGTACCGGAATCCTCTTTTAAATATGTGGTGGTGAGAGTTCCACTTGTTACACTTTAAATGAGTGGTGGTAAGAGCAGTGCTTGCTTCATTGAAGTGAAGCACAATTTAAACGAAAAAAGACCAAAATAAATAGAGACAAATATAAGCAAAAAATCATATTAAAAACTAAAAAAGGTTCCCCTTTAGTTGTCTTGTCACAAAACAGACATACAATTGTTGTCCTATTGGTCTCACTAACTTTTTTCCCCATATTTTCATGCCAGCTGAAGCGCTGAGCCCTCGCTTCGCTTCATAGAAATGATCTACTCTCTCTACACCAGTAATGATAAGTAGAAATAAGTATTCCAATTACGTAACTCACTTTTCTTTTTTGTTTGTCCCAAAAAGAATGACACCTTTCCTTTTTGGAAACTACATCCCCATGTTACCCTTCATGAAGACATAAGTTGTTGGGTGGGGGGTGGGGAGACCGCACTCCCATCTTCAATTATCTACACTGCCCTCTGTAATGGTGCCATTTGGTTTAGAAATGTTCTATTTTTGTTTTGGTTGACTTTTTCCTGTCTGAATTTGGTTTTGGGAAATTAATGTTGACTTTGTAACAATGAAAAAATAATTGTCTTTGTCGGAAGAACTTGCACTATTTTTGTTTTGAAGAGAAAACATATCATTTCAATCCCTAGAAACATTCTTTGAGGCTTTAATATGGATAATAATAGTAGATTAGAGTGTAAGACCGAACAACATTAGATTTATACGAATTTAGTTTGTTGAGGCGAGGCGAGGCGAGGCAAGGCGAAGTAGACAATTATCACCTTTTTTTCTCTGAGGTGAGGAGCAATCTGAAAAGGGCAGATGAGGCGGCGAGTCAAAGCATAGCTTTTAATGGCAACTTGAGAACTAGGATTTTTTGGTCAAAGTCAGACTACCCCTGCACAGCTTCTCTCTTATTCTTTTTCTGTTTTCCGGTCAGACGAGGTGAGTTGAAGCTAGGGTTCATGTACTTTTTCTATTTTCCTCTTCTTCTTTCTACTTCTTTCTTCTTTCTCCTCTGTTTTCCGGCAGCTTCTTTCTTTCATTGTTTGTCCACTGTTTCTGCATTTTTTTTTTGTCAGCTTTTTTCTTCTCAGTTTTAGTTGCATAATAGTTAATAACCTAATTAGTTTTGTTTGATATGTTACTGAATTTTTAGTTATTTATATATACATATTTCGTATTTTAATTTGTTTGTATTTATTGGCGCTTCACTTGGCGCCTCATTTTACCCTCCCCAGACCCACTTGTGGGATTACACTGGGTTTGTTGTTGTTGTTCACTGCAGGAGTATTTTTTGTATTGGTGAGCAATTTCTTTTAGTTTGTGCAGGGGGCTTCTCAATTTGTAATGTCCAGCACTAGCTTTGGTGCTTGGCTACTTTTTGTTGATAAAAATCTAACTGACTAATTAAGAACGGGGCAAAGTCATGCAATAAGGATGCAATTGACACTATCACTTGGGATTCACATTGTAACTATTGTAATTGGAGACTGTAGATGACATTGATTCAATTTAGAGATGACTCAGCCAACTATGCATTTGTTGATATTTCAATAGTATTGCTTCATTGTTTGTATGCTTAGCATGATTGGCTCTGTTGCTCTTTTCCAGGCAAGTGTACATGGCCAGAGATAAACAAACTGGGGAGATTGTTGCTTTGAAAAAGATACGTATGGACAATGAGAAGGAGGGGGTACTGTTCTTTTCCCCAATCATCATGCTGTTTTAGATTTGTACTTATACCATTTAATTTAAATATTGGAGCTTATTTTGACTATTGCATTGCTGGGCTAAAATTGATTACCTGGTACTTCATACTTATTTCTGCAGTTCCCCATAACAGCCATCCGTGAGATTAAAATTCTAAAGAAATTGCAGCATGAAAATGTCATTAAGCTGTTAGAGATAGTAACCTCTCAAGGTACTTTCTTTGTTAATTCTTAGATGCTATAATTTTTGGAACTTTGGGTAAGTTTGAACTTTTATTGTCAGTTCTGACATGAATTTCTCATCTAGGTCCTGAAGAGGATGAGCCAGAGAAGCTAGGTAATCCAGCTAAGAAAAATTTCTTACTGGTAGTGAAGTTCCTTTCCCAATGTTTGCAGAAATTAACATCCATGAATTTCGATTTTCTTACAGGAATAGATAGTAACAAGTACAAGGGAAACATCTACATGGTTTTTGAATACATGGATCATGACTTGACTGGCCTTGCTGATCGACCAGGGTTGAGATTCACAATTCCGCAGATTAAAGTATCGTAAGCCTAACTAGCAGAAAAGATTATGTCTTTTCTTATTGTGATGACTATCTATTCGCTGCTCATTTATTGACAACACTCCTTTTCCCAGTGCTACATGAAGCAACTGCTTACTGGTCTTCATTACTGCCATATTAATCAAGTTCTTCACAGAGATATTAAAGGTTACTTTGTACTTAATTCTCTGTATGTAACATGTTGATATTTGCAAGTGTTCCTGGAAGCTCGTGACACATTTGTTTTTTTTTT